>PVJI01004163.1:0-112200 GCA_004026765.1 Micronycteris hirsuta | reverse complement strand
GTGACTAGTTCCTGAAGTGTCTGGTCTTCTCCCTCCTTGAGGGCGCCACGAGGTCCCAGAGGGCAGCTGACACGGAGCACGCGAGGAGGCTTGGTCTGCAAAGGTGTGGCCAGGGGTGGGGCCCGGAAGAAGCAATCCAGCAGCCCTGCCACTTGGGGGGCCACTGAGGCCACGCGGGGCCAGCAGCAGGAGGGCGGGGAGGGGGCGGGCACAGCAGGGGGGGGGCGGGGGGGGGGGAGCCTGCTCCCAGAGCCCTCCCCCTGCCGGGGTGCAGGGCCTCGCAGCCAAGCCAGACCGATCTTAGAGACACTGGGGAAAACGAGGGACTGCTGAGGGGTTCCCATAAGACTGTACAGGCAACAACAAACACCCCCCCAAAAACCCCCAACCCCAAACACACAGTGTTCTGTTTAAATACATAACAGGTTGCCAAATGGTCTGGGGCCCCCTAATACTGTTCGTGCGGCGTCCACAGGCATAAAGAAACGCACCGTCCATTTCTCAGCCATGTACTGAGGACCTAATATGTGCCAAGTGCTGAGGAAAAGACAAGTAAATAAAGCCCTAGGGACTGCATTTATGATTTCGTTTATGTGTTTTTTTTTTCTTTTTGATTTAATTTTTTAAAAAGATTTTATTTATTTACTTTTAGAGAGGGGAAGGGAGGGAGGAAGACAGGGAGAGAAACATCAATGTGTGGTTGCCTCTTGCAGGCCCCCTACTGGGGACCTGGCTGGACACCCAGGCATGTGCCCTGACTGCGAATTGAACCGCTGACCCTTTGGTTCGCAGCCCGCGCTCAATCCACTGAGCAATCAGCCAGGGCTGATTTAATCTTGATTGTAATTTTTTCCATTACTATTTAGTCCTCTTAGCTCCCCTCCCCCCAGCAATCTCCACCCTGCTGTCCATGTCCATGGGTCCTGTCTGCTCAGTCCCTCCACCCCAGCCCCAGCCCCCCAACACACACCCACTAGCTGTCATCTGCTCTCCATCTATGAGTCTGTCTCTGTTTTGCTTATTCAGTGTGTTCATTAGATTCCACATAGGAATGAGATCATATGGTATTTGTCTTTCTCTGATTGTCTTTCTCATTTTACTGAATATAATGTTCTCCAGGTCCATCCATGCTGTTGCAAAGGGTAACATTTTCTTTTTCATGGCTGAGTAGAATTCCATTGTGTAATGTCCCGAGCTGTTTTATCCACTTACCTACTGACAGACACTCTGGGCTGCTTCTGTGTCTTGGCAATTGTAGATAACGCTGCAACAAATGTAGGGCGCTCATGTTTTTTCAAATTACTGTTCTGGGTTCCTTCGGATATATTCCCAGAAGTGGGATCGCTGGGTCATAAGGCCGTTCCATTTTTAATTTTTTGAGGAACCTCCGCACTGCTTTCCACGGTGGCTGCACCAGCCTGCATTCCCACCACCAGTGCGTGAGGGCCCCTTTTCTGCACAGCCTTGCCAGCGCTCGTTGTTTGATTGATTGATGACAGCCATTCTGACAGGTGTGATGTCTCATTGTGGCTTTAATCTGCATCTCTCTGATGATTAGGGACATACGTGTTGTTGATAAATGAGGTTCAGAGTTTTCCAGAAATGAGCGTTCTGCAGCAGGGTTAGATCCAGGAAGGGCAGCCTCACAGCGACCGTGTGGGCAACCCTGCCTTCAGCTTGAGTTAGACCATGACTTTTCTTACTACACACTTGAACTTGGCTTTGCAAAGCTGACACTTAAATGTCTGAGTCCACTGTGAACGTACAACAAGCACTTAATGCTGTTCACTTAATGCAGTCCGCAAGTCTCTGCTGTGTGCCCAGCTGTTCCAGGCACAGAGGTTATAGAGACAAGAGACCACGTTCCGCCAGGAGTCCATCATGATCTAGAAAAAGGTGCAACTGCCCGAACTCAGGGGTAGAGAAGCATAAAGGAAGCCACGTCAGGCTTCGAGGAGGAGGCAGCATTGGATCTGGGCTTTGAAGGATGTGTATGAGTTTTCCCAATGGGCACGGGGGACAGGGGGGTGCGCTGCAGGCAGAGGGAAGGGCCTGGCCAGGGCCTGGATGCAGGCACTTTGGGGACAGGAGGCCGGCGTGGCTGGAGTACAGGGTTCAAAGGGAGAAGGGAGGGAGCGGGGCTGATTCTTCCCACATGGACGGAGGCCCCGAGGCCCTGCGTCTCTCTCCAGTCCCTGTCAAGAGTACTGACGGACTGACGGACTCTGAGGACAGAGGAGCGGGGCGGAGAAACGGAGCCCCACCACACAGGCGAGTGTGTGCAGAAGAGACAAAAGCACAGACAGCGGAGGAGGCGGATCTGAAACGCTTCCCGCACCGCCCACGCCAGCTCAGTGTGGTCATCACTGCGCAGTGGTCATCGTGAACATCTCACCGTGAACCTGAGCTTAGACAGTGCTGCATGCCAACTCTTCTCAGGAAAGCGGAACCATTTTTAAATGCTGCCTTGGCAACAGCAACATAAAGTCGTATTTCCGAGGGGCTTGGGGAGAGGGGGGCGTGGGGGCTGCGAACGGCCAGGGCTTCTGTTCGCGGTGACGGATGTGTGTCTGGAGTTAGTGCTGACAGCTGCAGTCTCGTGAACAAGAAAAGCGGGAGCGAAGGGTGTATTTTCAGTGGGGAAACGGGTGGTCTGTGAATTCTGTCTCAATTTAAGAAAATAAAAACAAGCAGGTGAAGCACCCCCGGAACAGCCTGTGGAAGCGGGGGCAGAAACTGCTGGGCCGCTGCAGCCTCCCCATGTGGATGGCTGGGCCGGCCCCCACCCTGTGTGCCAGGTGCGCCCGGTGTGCCTGGCTGCTGGGTGAGCCCAGGCCGCCTTTCTGGCACCTGGGCCTCCGCGTTTACTTCCTGAGCCCCAAAAAGACTCGTTAGGACCTAGGGGCAGAGTCTCCTCAGTCACTCTAAGCACGGACCCTGCCCATGACTTCCACCACCTCGTGCTGGCTCCGGCAGGAGCCACCAGGAGAGAAAGCACAGGGGCGCCGAGTGAGAGGTCAAAGCCGCAATCACAGCCAAAGCAGGCACTGTTTCTGTTTGTTAAGATATAATAATAGCTCGACTGAGTCTCATAACACCACTCTGATGAAGGTGTTAGTACCATCTCCGTTTTCTCTATGGGGAGACTGAGGCACAGAGAAGTTAAGGAACTAGTCTGCAGTCACACAGCTAGGAGGTGGGAGAGACAGGATTAGAGATTGGACTGCCACACTGCCTCCTGCTGTAGCAGTTGGGACTTCACCTGGAGGGGCAGGGGAAGTCGGTGACAGGCTTGGACTTGGAAATGGCAGGGTCTTGAGTGTTGGGGAGCAGCAGTGGAGGGTGCAGGCGGGCGGGGTTATTGCAATCGCCCCAGCAGCGGAGGGTCTGGCCCTGGGACCGGTAACGCCAGAAGTGTCCCTAGGAGCCATTTAGAAAAACCAAACTTGTGTCAAAAATCAAGGCACTTGGGGTTACAGAATGCGGGTGCTCAGGCAAAACTGGGGTCTGGGGGGCAGCCGAGTCCTGTTGACTGTCCCCTGTGTCCCACAGCCACCGTCACAGCTGCCATCGTCCCCGATTCTGCGACCACGGCCCCTTCAGCCTCATATCGTGCCAAGACCCTGCCCTTCTCAGAACCGTCTGCAACCTCCCCCCCACCCCCGCCCCCAGTTCCCCAAATCACTGCGCCCTGGCAGGCTTGGCGCCCGGGACGAGCTCAGTGGTGCCCCCACCCCCAGTATGTCCATCCCTGATCCCTGGGACCTGTCACCGCACCTTATTGGCACAAGGCGTGGTTAAATGAAGGATTCAGAGAAAACAACCTTATTCTGGATGACCTGAGTGGGCCCCATGTCCAAGTGCCTTGGTAAGAGACCCGGAGAAGGAAGCAGTGTGGCCACAGAGACTGGAGTGACGTGGCCAGAAGCCAGGGATTGCTGGGGCCACCGGGATCTGGAGGAAGCCGTCACCACGGGAGGGTGGCCTGCTGACCCCTTGCTTTGGGGTGTTTGGGGTCAGAGCCCTGAATCGATGCGCATCTGCTGCTGTAAGCCACCAGGTGTGCGGCACTGTCACGCCATTCTGTCCCCTACCTGGGACGCCTTCCCTGTGCCCCAGGTCCCATCTGCTGTCCCTCAGGCCTCCCTCATGGACTTCATCCTTTACCACAGCCCCCTAGCAGTGGGGGTGACCCCCACTTCCCCACCCTCCGTAGGCTCACTGCTTCCCTCAAAGACTGGCTGGTCCATTCCCCTCTCGGTAAGCTCCCGGAGGACGGGCGTGCCTGTGCCTTGGCATGGCCTGTGTGTGACTGTCACAGGGCCTGGTGCACTTCGGACACCCTCGTGCAGGATGGAGCTGCAAAGCCCCAATGACCAGCACCAGTCAAAACCCAGGACAGCACAGTGACTGTCCGTGGCTGTCTTTGGTACAACCAAGAGTTCTTGTCGTCTCTGTGGTCCCAGGTGACAGGCACTTTGAGGGGGAGAGGGGCACCCAGGGGTCCAGGACAGCTTGCCCCGCAGCAGCCTGTGTGGGACTCTGACCAGTGTGTGTGTGTGTGTGTGCGCGCGCGTGCATACGTGTACTCCGGTGGCCTTTCAACTGCTTCCTCCCTGTATCCCACAGGGTTTGTCCTGACCCCTGACCTTTATATGCCCCCAGGGTGGCTGGCCTGGCCTGCCGCAGCTCCACCTACTCTCCTCACCTGCTCCGGGGATCCTCCAGGTGAGAAACCCGAGTGACAGAGAGAGGCCTCCTCAATGTGCTAGTCCTGTGTTCCAGGGGCCTTTGATGAAAGGATGCTGAGGCCAGACCCCCGGCTGGTGGCAGAGGTCAGCTGCTAGGACCCCTGCCCTCCCTGGGCTGGCCAGGGGTCGTCTGCCCAGAGCCTGGGCCCTGTTGGGCTGCCCTGCGGTCAGAGGTCCACTGGGACCCCACTGGGGACCTGCAGGCAAGTGAAGACGAATCCAGTTACCTCACCGGTAAAAGGGGCGGCGCCCAGGCCCGGTGACCGGCCAGGGCTCTGGGCGTGGCTGGTTACCACACTGTCTCGGTTTACTGTGTGTGGGGTTTCTCTCCTGGCTCTCAGTTGGCTGGTGGAAAGGGCGGGGCCTGGGGCCATCACCCAGGCAAGGCTGTGAACCTAAGACTGGGGGACACCCAGTCTGTGCCCGCCCAGAGCAGGACACAGGTGCCTGGGGAGGTAGCGTTTCCGCAGCCGCGGCTGTCCCCCACCCCTCCCCCGGGCTCCTCGTCTGACTCCCACAGCCCTGCAGCTTTGCATCTGCGGGTCCTGCAGCCAGGACTGTTTGGAAGTCTGCAAAATGCGGCCTCACTGTGGGCAGCTGCGACAGCGCCCCGCTGAGGGTGGGGCGGGGGCCAGCGAGGGAGGCTAGAACCCCTTCCTTCATTTCCGGCCGTGCCTCCTCTAGAGCCGCCCGGGATGCTGGAGGCTGCCGTTGCGGAAAGGGGACCTCTGCTTTCTCCTCCGACCAGACCCGAGAAACCTTCCCCTCTATCTCCGACGCGGCGCGCCAAGAGCTCTTTGCCTGGAACACCCTCCCTCCCACGACCCCGGGGCGTACCCGCCCCCTGCTCCCCGCCCCGCCCTCGGGCACTGACCACAGCTCTGAAGAGCCCCACCCCGCCCCCCACACACATCCCGCATCACCTAACATCGCCCACCTCGTCTTCCGTCTGCGCCCCTTTATACAGGGACGCGCCCTCTTTTTGTTGCCCCTCCCCAACCCAGCTGCTCACCGAGGGAACGCTCCGTCCCTGCCACGCCCACCGCCTCCGGGCAACCCCCAGCCACCCAAGCTCTTCCTCATCTTTCAAGACTCTCCTGTCAGACCAGCTGCAGACGGGGTGCCCTCCCCCACTTTCAGGGGTCACTCCATCCCTAGGACATTCCTTTTTTCGCTACGACTGGCCTTGCGCCCCGGCCGCCGCCCCAGTGTTGCGCAGCCCTCTTTCCGCTTCCCGCATCCCCGGCCTCCAGCCCCAGGGTGCCTTCCGCCGCCGCGATCCCTACTCCGGGGCGCGCTCCCGTCCCGCTCCCCGCCCCCTCCCCTCCAGTTTGCGGCGCGGGGTCCCCGGGGAGCGCCCCCTTCTCGCCCGCCCCGAGCTCCTTTGTGCACCGCGCGCGCGCTGCGTCAAGGCGGGGGCGCCGCGGCCACACGCGCACACTCACCGGCGCACAATTAGCCCCCGGGAGCGGCAGAAAGGGAGGCGGGAGGGGAGGGGGGAGGGGGAGGGGGCTGCCGCTGAGCCCAATCGCTGGCTCCCGCCCCGGCCGCGCGGCACCGCCTTCGCCATTGCTGCGAGCAGAGCGGGGACGCGGAGGCTCGGAGCGCGCCGGAGCCCAGACCTGCGGGAGCCGGGCACGGTAGGTGCGGGCGGCCACGGGGCCGGGGCTGGGCCCTGCCCGCCGGGAGCGGGCTCCGGGACCGCTAGTTTCTCCAGGCGGGAGGGAAGGGGGTTTCGGGCGCAGCGGCTCTAGGACCAGGGACGCGTGTCGACCCTCCGGGCAGGGGCAGCGTCCCCTCGCCCGCCCGCGCGGCGCCCCTGCGCCTTCGTTCAGCGGGACCAGAGCCTATACAGACACCGCATCCCCTACCCCGGGCCTTGACCGCCGCGTCCTCACTACACCTCCCCAGAGACTAGGCGGCTGGCGAGTTGGGGACAGCGGGCGGGTCCTGCTCCGGGTGACTCTGGCCCGGCTCTCCCCACGCAGGCGGCAGCCTCGGGTGTCCCGGAACCATGGTGAAGTTGGGGAGCAATTTCGCGGAGAAGGGCACCAAGCAGGTGCTGCTGGAGGATGGCTTCGACACCATTCCCCTGATGACGCCCCTCGATGTCAATCAGCTGCAGTTCCCGCCCCCGGATAAGGTGAGAGACCTCGCACCCCGCTCTCCCGGGTGCGCACCCCCAAATCTCGGGTGGCGGCTGCAACAAAAGAAACCTGCCGCGTGCGCGAAGTGGGGCGGGCTCGGGCGTGCTGGGGGACAACCCTCCCCCAGGACAGCGTCCCCGCGCGGCATTCTGGATCGCAGGATCCGGGGGCCTGGAATGACAGCTTCACGCAGACAACGGAACGCGCGCGGCAGGAAGGGCCCTTCTCGATTTTCGTTGGAGTCTCGTCCAAGATGTCCCTGCCCCCCAGCTGCGCCCCAGCGCTGCTCCTCCCCGTCCCTGCCCCGTGGTACCAGGGAGCCCTGGTCTGGGGTGAGCGCAGGACCCGCTGCCCCTCGTGCCTTCCCAGGTGGTTCCGTTTCAGCCTGCTGTGCCCCACTGCGGCGGGCAGGACTGTCTCCTCGGCCGGGGGGCCCCTCCCGGGACTGAAGCCCCTCTTAGCGCTTTGCGCCGCCCCTCGCAGGCCGGCTGTGGAGGCTGCAGGCTGGAGCGCTCACACCCAGCGCCGCCTCCTTTGTTCCTTTTGTGAGGGCTCCGAGCGCGCGCCTGCCCCTCCGAGTCGGGTAACTGGGGACAACCCCCAGGCTGCGGAGGGTTTTATTATTTTCTGAATTTAAAGGATCCTCTTTTGTTGAAGACAGCATCCAGTCAAGTAGTTTGTGCTCATTAGGGATAATATTTTCAGGAGTTAACACTGAATATGGTAAATAAGATGCTTAAAAAGCTCAAACAATTGTATTGTAAAATACAAGCCTAAAATAATAAAGTGTCCTTTCCCACCATCTTGCTGCTTCATGAAAACCACCCCTGCCACGGCCGTGGCCACGGCCACGAGCAAGCACATTCCCTTCCCAGAGCGAAGCACATTTGCATATATTGTGTCACCTGGTCCCTGGTGAGGGGTTCTGGCTCAGGTGTGGCTGTTTATTGGGGCTCGTTGGTGATGGCTGGCCGTGGGGATGGCGAGATGTTCCTGTGGCGAGTCCTTCTCTTCTAGGTGCCAGGGTGGGCCTTTGGTGCCAGGGTGGGCGCTGTGAGATGTCCCCCCCGCCCAGTGGGCTGCTCCCCAGCTGTACTGTCTGTGTTGGATGGAGGGGGCAGGAGTGAGGTAGGCACAGGTCTTTCAGGTGTCGAGAAGGATCCCTGGTCATCCGTGCACCTGGGCCGTGGATGGAGCCGTTCCGGGCACTGCTGGCCCACAAGAGGTGGCTCGGGAGGGGCTGGGCTGTGTGGGGGGCACACCTGCCAGGTTTACACAGCCCCCCCATCACCCCCAGAGTAGGGCAGCCTGAGCCAGGAATGACATGTCAGAGCGGTGCCTGTCAGCGACCCCCCTGCACCCCGACCCTCCTCCTTCGCCCTCAGTCTGTCCCACTGCAGAACCATCCGGCACGCGGGCTCGGCAGGGAAGGGGTCAGGCAGGGAGGGGGTCCTGGCCGACTAGCGGGGCTGCCGGGAGGAGCCGAGGCAGCTCCCAAAGGTAATGAGTCCCCCGTCTCTGGGTGTGTTCAAACACAGGGAGCAACTGGCAGGGACTGGGGGTTGGTGTCGAAGGTTCCTGAGGTCACAGATGAGGAAGCCCAGTGTCAGAGTTACATGCGGGACCTGCCCAAGGTCACTGGGCCAACGGCTCCTGACTTCAGAATGCAGAAGCTCCCGGCAGGGCCCCCCCCCCCCTGCTGGAGTCAGACGTCTCCAACGAGACCCCTCCGACCCGAGCAGCAGCTCTGTGTTGCTGTGCTGCTCGCAGCCAGGCTTCAGGGCGGCGATGTCACTTGTCCCACGGGACATGACGGTGTTTGCGGGCTCTGTGCTGAGCATGTGCCGCGTGCCAAGGTTCTGGAGGTGCGACGGCGATGGCGGTCGCGGGGACGGCAGCGGGGCCAGGCCACGTGCCCTGACGTCGGTCGCCTGTGTCTCGTGCACCAGGCTCTGGGCTGTGCGCGTCACGGGTGTGAATGCCTCTGCTGTGCTGACCGCGCCAGGCAGCCGCCACGATTACGCCATGTGACCGGGGTGCGGGTGGGGGCCCAGAGGGTTTAAGGGACTTGCCCGAGGTCACCCGGCCCATTAGTGGCAGACGCAGACTGAACCCAGGCCGAAGGGACACTGAGCAGTTCCCACGGGGCTGAGGCACTGCAGACCCCTCACTGCACCGCAGCCCACGGAGACAGGCTTGTCCTGTTGCCCAGGCAAGGACACCGAGGTTCCGAGTGGCCGAGTGTGGGCTCAAGGTCACACAGCTAGTCGGGCTCAGCTGGAATGTAGCATGGACAGCAGGGTGGGGCCCGAGCATGGCCCCCAGACTGGGGCCCTCAGGGTGGGAAGCAGGCTGTCCTCATGCTGGGCACACCCTCCCTCTGCTGGGGGGGGGAGGGGAGGCAGAGGGAAGGCCAGAGCTGGCTACAGGGAAGTGGCCCTGGGGGTTGTTTTCCAGTGACGCTCAGCATGGGCCATGTTCTCCCAGAGATGGGTCCAGGGTCAAGCTCAGGTGGGAGCCCCTCCAGCTGCCTGCCTGCGGGTGACTGTCCCGACTGGACAGGTTGTTCTCATTCTGCCCCGGGTCCCACCGTCATGGAGAATGGCCCCCACCCCAAACCAGGAGCTGCCCAGTGAAGGGGCATTGTCATGGGGGAGGGAGAATGGGAGTGGGGCTCCCCAGTTCAACACACCCTTCCTGGCTCCTGCTCTGAGGGTGGGGCTTGGGCATTAGAGACGTGTGACCCCCAGACCCTGCTCCTGGACGCCTCCTTGTCCAGTGGGGACAGAAGTGAATAGCCCCCAGCCACCGGGGTGTGGGGAGGGCAGGGACCGGACGGTGAGGAGGCTGGAAAGGGCGGGCTAGGGCTTCCTGAGGCTGGCGTGGGTGTGGGGAAGGGTTAGCGTGGGACACTGGGGGGTGGGGGTGGGGGGCAGGCTTCCCAGCTGGAGACGCCCCTGCTTCACAGCGGAGAGAGGAGGAAGGTGTGGGGCTGGACAGAGAAGGACTGAGATCCGGTTCCTTGAAGGCTGGTGCCTGCTTCTGCCTGATCCTGAAGGGAACGGCATCCTCAGACCTCCTCCCCTGTTCACACCCACGGCTCCTTCTGAGGTCCAGTGGGAACCGAATGCCCCCTGCGCCCCAGGGCGAGGGGCGGGATTGGGGCAGCGGACAGAGGAAGTGGGCATAGCGCTGTCCCGTTAGCCGGCCACCTACTAGCTGTGTGGCCTTGGCCCTGAGCTGAACTTCGCTGCCCCTCAGGTACCACCGTCCCCTCCTGGGGCTGCTGTCGGGACTCTTCATGGGTAATTTCTCTGAAATTCCCAACGCAGAGGGGCCGGTAGTGACGGTGGCTGTCCCCATTCTTTTTTGTGAACTATTTCCTGGCGAAATGGTGACTTTGGATACAAGCGTTCCTACGCGCATCCGTTTGGGCAGATGTGTCGGAAGGCACCTGGCTGCTCACTGACCAAAGCTTTGCTTCTGTTTCCTGGACAAGGTGGTCGTGAAAACCAAGACTGAGTATGAACCCGACCGCAAGAAAGGCAAGGGGCGTGTCCACAAAATCGCTGAGTTCACCGTCAGTGTCACCGAGGGCATGTCAGAGAGGTTTAAGGTGAGTGGCCCTGGGGGCGGGGGAGATGCTGCTGGACCTCAGGAGGGTCCCCAGCTGCACAGGTGACCTGGGGAGGGACCGGGACAGGATGAGACACCACTCATCTGGGCTGATCCCGTGATCCCAGCTGTGCCAAACCACCTTAGAAACAGGGGTGCCCACCCCTAAACTCTCTCTTAGACAAAGGTCCTCGACATGTGCAAAACCACACAGCAAATCTGGAAATCTCATCCTAACAGTCGTGGGAGCGAAACAGACGGTGACCGAAAGGTAACTGTCGTGCTTGTCACCTGCCCAGCACGGACCTGAGCCTCCGTGTGGGTGCTAGCTCATCTACACAGCCCTCCTGCCCAGGCCCATTTTGCAGATGGGGAAGTGGAGGCACCAAGCGGTCACAGCTCCCCGCGGCGTTTGGCCTCTCCGTGCCGCCCTGACGCAGCGTGGAGCATGAGGCTTGGCTGGCCCTCTGGACACGGGCTGCTGGGCGCGTTCATGTTGGGGCAGAAGCCTCCCTCTGGCCAGTTTTCTGGGGAGACGCAGCTGCTGGACACGGTGGGTCCCACCAGGCCAGCGGGGGGGCCTTGCGGGGTGCAAACAGCTGTGTAGGTTGAGGAACAAGTTAGGATCCTGATCTTCCAGAAATGAGAGAGAGTGGGAGGCAGCCCTCAAGCAGACCGAAAGGGGCGATGTGGGGGACGTCAGGGGGTCGCCAGCGCGTGAAGAGTGGCCTTGGCCGGCTCTCTGTGGACGTGTGAGCACTTTGCTTGCACAGGGGTGCGGAGGTGCTTGCACACCCGGCCCTGCCCCAGCTCCGTGACAACGCTGGGGATTGGGTAACAGATGGAAGCGAAGCCCGAAGAAGTGAGGGGGCTTTGTGGGGTGGTTGGGGAGGCCTGGGCGTGACCCTAAATCCCTCTCCATGGCTCCACACTGCCCCACTGGGCGGGAGGAAGACCCTGCAGAGGCCTGCCTGGCCCAGGGATGCACCCGAGTTCTGGGGAGGGGGTGTTTCCTTGTGTTGGCTCATCCAGCCCTCCCCCCAGAGGTAAGTGGGGTCCGCACAGCCCATTCTACAGATGGAGGAGCTGAGCCCAGGTCGGTCTGTGGCGGCGGGCCCTGCCAGCTGTGTGAGGAGGGCGCGTTGGCTGCCGCGGCTCGGCTGAGGGGTTCAGGGCCGGGACCAGGCCACGCCGAGCCTCCGGCTTAGCTTCATCTGCTGCCACTCACTACCTGCCCCGTCTGTGGCCTGGGATCATCCCTGGTTGAGGTGGAAGTGACCTAGATTTGAAGGTCACGGTGGCGTCATTCCCATGGTAGGGCACCACCGCCATCCCTGGCCGTCCTGGCTTTGGCCTGTGCCTCTCCCAGCCCCAGTGTGGTGTGTCCACAGGGTGCCCTGTCCCCACCTCTGGTGTCCTTCGTTTGTGCTTCTCCGGCACGTTCCCTGGGTGCCAGTCCCCAGGTCCCTTGTTTAGGGCACAGGTGACACACCTGGCCACCGGGGCCCTCGGCAGCCACAGCTGGGCCTCTGGGTGGTTACCTGGCTCCTGTTGCCCAGGGCCTGGGCCCAGGGGACCTCAGAGAACTGGTGCCCATCCCGGGGGACCAGCTGTGGTGGCAGAGCTCCCACCCCCAGGGGGACGCCTAAGGTGATGAGAGCAGCTGAGGCCAGGACCTCACTGCCCCGCAGTGCGACCCCTCCCCAGCGCTGCGCATCTGCGGGCCAGGCGCGCTCGGGTGCTCAGCATCTGTGGCCCCTTGTGACTCACAGCCACCCCGAGAGGGTGTCACCAGCCCCTTTTACAGATGAAGCTGCTGAGTCCTAGGTGGTCACAGGCGGGGGTGGGGGTGGGGTTGGGGCCCTCCCCACGACTCCCTGCTGGCGGGGCTGGGGCCTTTCGCCGACCTCCCACTGCACACGCCTCACCTCCAGCTCCCATCCCCCACGCCCCACCCCCCACCCACGTCCAGTGCCAGCTCAGATAGCACCTCCCCCACAAAGCCGCCGAGGATTCACCTCAGCCCCTGTGTCCCCCGTCCTCTGGGAGCAGTGACAGTACCTGACACTGTGGCGTGCTCCCATGTGCTGCCCTCTGGGTCCCGCTTGTGACGCAAATTATCTCCTTCAGTCCTGAAAACCCGTGAAGAACGCACCGTGATTGTCTCCA
Organism: Micronycteris hirsuta; assembly: GCA_004026765.1. Classification (NCBI taxonomy): domain Eukaryota; kingdom Metazoa; phylum Chordata; class Mammalia; order Chiroptera; family Phyllostomidae; genus Micronycteris; species Micronycteris hirsuta. The sequence goes on along the minus strand of PVJI01004163.1, from coordinate 99,518 downwards.
TCGTGCTGAGGGGAAACTGAGGCAGAAAGCGGACCCAGGCAGCCGGGTCTTGGCTGTGACCCTTGAGGTCACGTGGCTTCTTGTGGAGGGCGGGTTTGCCTGGGGCGCTGTCATCCCAGGCCGCCTGTTGGGCTGGTGCTTGTCCTTCCAGGAGCCCTTCCTTCGACCTTGACCCCCATGGACCAGCCACCCTCAGCAGCCGACAGAGCGGGGGCCAGCCCCACTCCCCGGGTCCTCCAGTGTCAGCGTCACCTTTCCTCACATGGGGGGCCCTGGCCTCCCTGCCCCTGTTCCCTGCCTCTCTTCTGGTGTCAGGCTGGTGACCAGGCGTCCAGCGCAGTCAGTGGGAGGCCATTTGAAGCAAAGGCTTCTCGCCCTGGGTCAGTGACCCGGGGGAGCGAGTCGGGGCCTGCGGCCCCTGAGACCATGTGAACCAGCAACGCGGCACAGGGCTCCTGGTGCGGGCCTGTCGGCAGCCCCTCAGCGCCAGGCAGGACAGGAGCTCCTGCGCCCGCCCTGTGTGGCGCGGAGTATGTGCACTGCCCCACCCGGTGACCGGTGGGTGACTGACAGACCACCACGGGGGGAGAGGGGCTCTTGGCGAGGTGTCCAGGGCCTGCCTGTGGGGCCCTCGCTTCTTGGGTTCAGTGGCAGCTCTCGACAGCCCTCTCTCTGGGCCTCGGTTGTCACTGTTCCCTGTGGCCTGGGCAGGTGACCTGCCTGGGGCACAGTCAGTGAGTGGCAGCGGCCCAGTGCTTTGACTGGGAGGCCCGGTGGGCTGCACTCGGCAGGGGGAACCACCTGCACTGTGGGAGGTGTGCCCGCCTGGCTGCACGGGCCCCTCTGAAGAGCGGCTGGGGGGTGAGCTCCCCAGCAACCCCTTATGGGGGGGGCGGGGGGCGTTCCAGCACCAGGTCCTGGCAGGCTCAGGAGGGCCAGTGCCTCTGGAAATGCTGAGTGCTCGCTCTTCTGGAATGTTCTGTTGGCCTTTCGTTGCTGTTTTGTCTCTGGCATCCCTGAAGGCATCCCGTGGGAGGCGTTGGTACGCCGGGGTGCAGACCCTGTCTTCGAACACTAGGACAGACAACCTTCCACACGGTCCTGGTGACGTGGCCCGCCCCTGTCTGTCCCCAGCCCAGCCACCTCCTCAGTTCTTCCCGTGGTCTCCCACGTGTGACTCTCAGGAATGAGCTGGGGCCTTCCAGCTGTGGGAGCAACAATAACGTCCCTTTGTCTCTAAATCGTGTGGTGCCAGAGCGAGGCGCGGACGCTCTGAGCCCCGTCTTTGTGCAGCCTTGGATGGCGTCCTTGAGCCGAGATGTCTTTTTGGATGTTCCTTTATGGTGATCACTCAGGGATTAATCTCTTGGCCACCCGGTTGCTAGGCTGGTTGCTAGGTAACTGAGGGCAGGGTTTCCTAAGACTCAGTGCCAGACGCATATCCCCGCCGCCCCCCCCCCCACCCCACACCGCGGTGGTTCCTGTCAACGAGCAAAGCCGTTGTCCCCTCTTCACCGGAGGTGTGTTTATGCCGAGAACAAACAGTTTTATTGCATGTTCGGGCTTGTCCACACAGAGTGGCGGGTCAGGGCTGCTGGGGCTGCTGCTCACCGCCCTGGCCCAGCTCAGCGGTGACGGTGACCAGCCACAGAGCGGCGCTGCCGGGCCCGGTGGGGCGCTGCGGACCCTACGTGCCGTGTGGCCCCCGCCGCGCTCCTGAGGCCTGCACCCCTCCCTCTGGGAGTGGAGGGTCTGGGTGAGCGGACCCCCCCTACCCCCGCCCCCGCTGCCCTCCGGGCTTTTTTGGGACTCCAAGGGCAGCCTGGCGTGTGAATGCCTCCCCTGGGCAGCCCGGAGCTGGGAGCGTCCTAGCAGGAGAGGCCACGTTCGTGCGAGCGGCCCCCTCCGCTGGCAGGGGCGTCCCTGCGCGCCCTGTCACTCAGAGTCTGCGGGGGGGTTGCATCTTTCTCTCACGTCCTGCGTGACCTTGAGCACACTCGCCGGTAATCCCCGGTGTGTTTCCAGACGCACTTGTTAATATTTATGAACAGCCACAGCATCTCCTTGGGATTCAGCGGTGGGGTCTTCACGTGGTGGCCCGGAGCTCCTTTCTAGGACACCCCTCTGGACACCCCTACCCTCTGCTGAGCACCTGCGGGGTTCTGCGCCCGGTTCTGAGGGTGCGGAGCCCACGTCCTCTGACCCAGCTGGCGAGTGGGTTGGGTCACCTTGCGGGGTGGGGGTGTCTGTGTTTGCTTCTGGGTGGGCTGCCCAGAATACCTAGCGCTGTAAACACTGCCCAGTGTCAGGATCCACCCTCTTTCCCGGGGTTTTTCACTGCATTACTCAGTGGAAATGCACCTCTCTTTCCTCTCCCCAGAGGGTGGGAGGGCAGCGACTGGAGTAAGAACATCCCAGCCACCGTCCACGCAGTGCCCGCGGGCCCCAGCTTCATGAGGACTGTTCCTTTCAGTCTTGAGGGTCCGTCTGCTGCCCTGGTGGTGGAGGGGGATTGAAGTCAGAGGTTAAGGAGCAGGCTCAAGGTCGCCTGGCTAGCCAGGGGTAGGAGCAAGTTGGGACAGACATTCCTCCCACACCGAGCCCCCCAGGCTCTGTGTCCTGCACCTGCAGCTGCATGGGCTCTGTGGGCTGCCTGTCCCCTGCTGCAGACACCAGAGGCCCCACCCCAGCAGCACGGTCACCCCCTGGAGGTCCCCAGTGGGAGAGGAGACCCCAGGCCGGGAGGAGCAGGCGGGAACACAGCAAATTCCAATGCCACGTGCGTCCCACTGTCTGCAGTGGGCGCTTCCTAATGCCCAGCTCGAGGTGAACGCTTACAGGACTGGTTCGGGGGCCAGGCAGGGCCTTGCCTGTAGGTTGAGTGGCCCAGCTGGGCCTCTTCCGAGCGACAGTGGACACAGTGCATTTGGGATGCCCGGGCAGGACTGTCAGCCAGGACTGTCCCGAGCACCTGGGACCCACGGTCCCTTCCTTACAAACTCCTTGTGAACTCACCCCAAGGCCCACATCTGATTGGAGCTCTGTGCCTGGCTGTTCTTTCCAGAAAACACCTCAGAGGCCCCTCTTGCCCCCGGCCAGGGCTGCTCTGGCATGGGCTCACCCTCTCGTCCTGCCCCTGCCTCGGCCTGTGCCCCCGGCCTCTCACCTCCCAGCCGTTTTCAAAATTGTGGTGAAATATGCGTAGCCTACACCGTACCATTTAACAGTGTTCAGCTCGGCGACATCTAGTGCACCCGCAGTGCTGTCCAGCCACCGCGATCTAGTTCCGGAACATTTCCATCGCCCCCAGAAGAGAGCCATCCCCTTGGCGGTCTCTCCCTCCCCCTGCCCCAGCCCTAAGCGACCGCCAGCCGGCCCTCTGCCTCCGGAGCTCCCTGTTCTGGGCCTTTCACAGGGACGCGGTCACGCCACAGGCGGCCGCTGGTGGCTGCTTCTCACTCGGTGTCGTGTTTCCGGCCCGTCCACGTGGCAGCAGGTGTCGGCGCCGCACGCCTTTTCATTCCGCAGCTCGGATGGGCCACCTCTGGTGTCCCCAGCGTCGGCGGGTAGCTGTGTGGGCCGTTCCCCCTTCTGGCCGCCGTGAGCACTTGCATCCGAGCTCCTGTCTGAACACCAGTGCTCAGTGGTTTCCGGCCCATCCGCGGGAAAGGGGCGTCCTCCACGCAGCGACGGAGCGTTTAACCCGTGGAGGAGCCCGTTCCCCACGGCAGCTGCCCACGGGGTGGCCTCGGCTCTCCAACTCCTCACACGGGGCGCGGGTGCCCTACCCGTCTGCTCCGTCACCGCCATGCCCCTGCGAACTCCCTGTGCCGCTGAGGCGCGTGTCCCCGGCGGCCACGTGCGTCTCTGGAGAAACGTCTATGTTATGTCCTTTCCCGTTTTCGCGGGGCCGTTTGTCCCCACATGGGCGGCTGTGCTGGCTCCTCATTCGCTCTGGGCGCTCACTGGCCTGTGCCCGGTGGCAGATCAGTGGCATATCGGTGGCAGATCGATGGCAGGCCATCTCTCCCATTCAGTGGGCTGCCCTTTGTTTTCTTGCTTGTGTTCCTTCACATGCAAATTGTTTAACTTTGCTGAAGGACATTTACTTTTTTGCTGCTTGTGCTTTTGGGGTCAAAGTCACCATTGCCAAGTCCAAGGTCGTGAAGATTTAATTTTGTTGTTTTTTCCTAAGAGTTTCACGGCTTTAGCTTTTAGCTGTAGATCTTTGTTCCATTTTGAGTTGATTTCAGCATGTGGTGTGAGGTGACGTGAGGTCCAGTTCCATCCTTTCGTGTGCTGGTGTCCAGGGGTCCCGACGCCATTTGTTGAGGAGACCGTTCTTGCCCCATCAAGTGGCCTTGGCACCTGTTACTGAAAGTCACTTGACCACGGACGCATGGGTTTATTTTTGGACTCTGTTCTATGACATTGCTTTATACACCATTATCATGCCGTTTTGATTACCATAGTTTTGCAGTAAGTTCTGAAATTGGGAAGGGCGAGTCCTCCAACCAGTTCTATTTTCAAGATTGCTTTGGCCATTCAGGATCCCTTGCAATGTCCATTTCTCCCAATTTCCCGTGGGAGGCGATTCACACACAGCTGCGAACCAGGGCCCACCCTGATGACCTCAACTTAGTTTAATCATGGCGGCAAAGACCCTGTTCCAAATAAGGTCACCGGTACCAGAGGTTAGGGCTGCTGTATTTTGGGCAGAGTTGAACCCATAGCAGGCCCAGCACCTGGGGTGACAACATGCTCCTCATCCCTTGTCATTGTCCTGATACACGAGTCCCCTCTTCAGAAAAGGAACACACAGACAACCTCAGACACTCAGTTGGCAGGGGGCAGAGCTGGGATGCAGTTCTGAGCCTCGCGCAGGGGGGATCTTTCTGGAAAGGCCTGTGGCTCTCCTCTCAGGCCATGATAAGCACACGGGGACGCCATGCCACATGGCAAGCTGCACACCCACGTCTCTGTCCCCACCACGGCACCTCCAGGTCTGAGCAGACCCAGGGGCCCAGACAGGCTGGGGTTGGCAGGGGTGAGGGGACAGCTGCGGGAGGGGCTGTGCCTCCTGCTGACTCTCTGAGGGCTTCTTTCTTTGCCATTCTCCCCCGACTGTTCTGGGGACTGTCACACTCTCCTCTGGGCTCCTCAGCCACGAAGCCCAGGAGTCCTGGGTGGAAGGCCCAGGCTGGCTTCCAGGAGGAGAGGCCTGAGGCAGGGGTTCCCCACAGGCCAGCGGAGCGCGCTGAGGGAGCAGATGGGGTGCTCCGAGCCAGGCTGTGGCGAGGTTTCCGAAGTCAAGGGACAGGTTTAAGGATGCCCGTCTCCAGGACTGGACGTCAGGTTCTTTTATTGAGATGTTACTGACAAACAGCACGGGCATTACTTCAGGTGTGGAACGTAATGGTTCAGTATTTGTGTGCTGTGAAAGGACCACCGTGGTGAGTCTAGTTAACCCCCATCACCTCCCAGAGGTACACGGGTTTTTTTTTCTGGCAATGAGAACTTTTAAAATCTATTCCCTTAGCAACTTGCAAATATAAAATAGTGCCACTACTAGAGTAACCACGGTGGACCTCACACTCCCGGCGCTTAGACCAGAAGCCCCCCCAGTCTGAAAGCAGAGGCTCCGATGAAAGCCTTTGTGAGCTGAAGTATGGCGCAAGGAAGCCGGTACTTTCCATTTACGTGGACACCCGTGAGCGTCCCCAGACCCAAATTCAGTGCGCACATGATGTCTGTATTTCATTCTTCACGACTGAAATGCTTAACTACGTTCAGTTTTGTGCCAGATGGAACACTCTTCCGAGCTCATGGGCTTTTCTGAGACCTTAAGACACGTCTTGCTAATGGCGCAAAGTAAATCGGGACCAAGCCCGGATGCGCAGACTCGGCTCCAGGCTCCGATGGCAGGATGGATGCCGAGGCGCTACCTGTGTCGTCGCCCAGGGGAAGGACCTCGGGGAGGGGGCAGGGGGCTGGGGGCTGCTGCCTGTGTTGTGGCTGGCTGCAAAACCCTTGCCAAATGCTATCTGTGCTTTTCCCCTTTTTTTTTAATAGAAGTGAAAAATCCTCTTTGGGTTTCTTTCGGCTGGTGAAGACAGTTACTAATGCAGATCTGTAAAACTGAAGTGGCGTAAAGTGAACCTTTGTAAATTCGGGGGTCCTGTAGCTGGAGGGGTGCCTTTTGACCACCCCCTTATTTCACCCAGTTGCATCCTGCAACCTAACTGAATTGTTGATTAGTTCTAACAGCTGTTTGGTGGCGTCTTTAGGGTTTTCTATGTATAATACTGTCATCCATAAATAGTGATAGCTTTCCTTTGTCCTTTTCAATTTGGATGCCCTTTCTTTTTCTTGCCCGACTGCCCTGGCTGGGGCCTCCCCGGCTATGCCAAGTAAGAGCGGGGAGGGTGGGCACCCTGGTGGGCAGCTTGGTCTTGTTCCTGATCTTAGAGGAAACGCTCCCGGCTTTTCACAGTTGAGTTTGACGCTGGCCGTGGGCTTGTCATCTACAGCCTTCATTATGTTGAGGTATGTGCCCTCTATACTCACTTGGTTGAGTTTTTATCATAAAAGGATGTTGAATTTGATCAAGTGTTTTCTTCCGCATCCACTGTGGTTATCATTTAATTTTTATCCTTCACTTTATTAATATGATGTATCACACTGAGCGACTGGCGGGTGTCGAGCCATCCTTGCACCCCTGGAATGAATCCCACTCGATCGTGGCGGATGCTGCCTTTGAGGTGTGGCTGAATTCACGTTGCTCGGATTTCGTGGAGATGTAGTCTGACAGGGCTTAGCCTGTTGTGTGCCACAGACCTCTGCATGTAATACTGTGTACTAACATCCGAAACAAAACATGTAGGGCTGGGAAGGAGGTACTTGGCTAAATACAGCTGTCCCCACAGAGCCCCAGTGGGGCAGCCCGGCAGCGCGCTAGTCTGTGCAGGGTCCCGGAAGCAGCCTGGAGGGGCTGCCAGCAGGGGGCTGGGCCCTGGGCAGGGTGGGGCAGGTCTGGGTGAGCAGCAGCTGGGAAAGTGTGGGGCGCAGGCTCTGGTGGGACAGGGTGGCGGGCTTGGGGGAGGCTGTGCCTCTCCCAGCTGTGCAACCCAAGTTAGGGGGAAGGACAGTGGGGACAGCTGCAGCCCCTAGAGCAAAGGCTTCCTTCCGCAGCATCCACCCTGCCCAGGTGCTGACCTCAGCTGAGCCGCACTGAGTCCTGGGCCTTCCCACCACCACTTGCTGGCAGAGCCCGGGCCCAGCAGGGGCTGCACTGTGACCTCCCTGCTCCCTCCCTTCCCCTGCACTGGGCCAGCGGGGGTCCTGCGGTCATTGGAAAGCCCTGAACCTGCTCAGCTGCTCCCTCTAGTGCCACATGTCCGTAGGGCCACTGCCCCTCCCCTTTCTGGACAACCTGACCCCCTTTGTCACCCGGCCTTACACGCAGGGCCATGGGGTTGTGTCCCTGCCCCCAGAACCAGATGGCACGGTCCCCGTGGTGTTGGGCCCTGTGGCAGTCGCGGCTCCGTCCTGCCAGTCTTCCGGCGCCAGGCATGGGGCCCGCATGCAACACACGTTGTCCAGACTGGAGCGTCTCTGGCCCTGAGAGAAGGTGACAGCCCTGACAGGGACCACCTTCGAGGCCCAGACCCGGTGCCCTTTCATCCCCCACGCCCACCAGCGGGGGCAGGACCTTCCACCGCCGTGCTCTTCCCACAGGTGCTCTGCATTTACCCGCACACGTTACCTGAGCACACACTGCGTGCGGTCAGCACCTACTGCGCTGGCGCTTGGCCTCTGGCAGTGACGAGCGCCGAGTCCTTGTGCGCGTGGGACTGCCCTCCGTGGCGGAGACACTGACCGAGCACGCAGGACACTGTCCGGGGCAGAGGTGACGGGGGCCCAGCTGGTCCCAGCCCAGGGGCGGGGCGGTGGGCAGGCCTCGGGAGATGCTGAACAGCCGATGAGCCATAGGCGGCTGCGTCACCTTGGTGGCTGGTGGCAGTCAGATGGGCAGTCATCAATCACGTGTCCCAGTGACCGTGAGGCTTGGTCATGTGTGTACCTGGAGCCCTCGACGAAGGGCCTGGGCGCTAAAAAATAGCTGGCTTATAAAATCAAGGGTGACGTATGGCCGTGGTGGAGATGGAAACAGAACAAAAAGTTGTCCAGTGAGCAGCGACTGCCACGTCTCATCCCCGGAGGCCTCCCGGTGCCTTGTTTTCCTGCCTCCTTCCAGAGACAGCGTCTGCGCATGCGCCTGTGTGCACGTGCCTGCGTGCACGTGCACGGCGCGCGGTCCCGGCCGCGCTGACGCCCCTGGCCGCGCTGACGCACCTCTGCCCGCAGGTCTCCGTGCTGGTCTTCATCGCCCTGGCCTTCCTCACCTGCGTCGTCTTCCTGGTCGTCTACAAGGTGTACAAGTACGAGCGCCTCTGCCCCGACGGCTTCGTCCTCAAGGTAAAGCGCCGCCCTCGCCCTCCCCCGGCACCTCGGGTCTCACTCGGAGGCCCCTGAGGTCTAGCCCTGGAACAGCTGTCACTGAGGCTGGTGAGGGTCCTTGGGAAAGGTTCCCGTGGGAGGGCAGGCCCCGCAGGAAGGGGAGGGCTGGCGGGGGACAGGGAGGACGGGCTGCCAGGGCCACACGGGATCGGGGCGCGGGGCAGTCACAGAACAGCGGCCGTCCTCTCTGGGCCTGGGACAGACTCCCCGCGTGTAGGGGGCGCAGACTGAACCGGCCTTTCCTGGCCTGCAAGGCCAGCGTCTGCCGGGGGCCCTGATCCAGGGGATCTTGTGCAGAGCTGGCCTTGGGGCCGCAGCGTCCCCGACGGCCTGCTCTGCGGCTGCGTCTCCGAGGCCTGGCATTTCCCACCAGCACCTGATGCAGGGGGGTCCTGCCTGGAGAACAGCTGGGGTGCTGGGAGCTGCTGGTCCGAGTCCCACTGCGCTGGACTAGAGCTGGAGGAAGGGGAGGTGCGTGTGGCGGGGGGTCCCCTCCCTCTCTCCTCTGCACGTCTGTGTATCACAGGCTGTCGCTAGACGTTGTCTGTCGTGCCGGGTCATGCCCTGCCCCCGCCCCATTTCAGTGTGTTCCCCAGTGCAGCCCCATGCAGTGGGGGGATGCAGCGCAGGACGGGGTCAGGAGGTCCCCACCCGTGTGGAGGGGCAGCACGCAGGCCAATGTCCAGAAACTACCAAGTGCTGGGAACGGCCTGGGGCCACCCCCTCCTGGGGATCCGGTAAGGGGCCCATGTAGCCCCCAGGCCAGTGAGGACACCCCGGGCTGGGCCTGCACACCCCAGGCGGCACAGCAGAGCTTCTGGGGTGCAGAGGGGCGGGGCCCCCGAGGGCGGGTGTGGGAGGGCTCCTGCTGCCCTGCAGCCCCAGGCGGGTGTCCTGAGGGGACTCAGAAGGCAGAAGTGGGCTGGGGAGGACTCAGGTTCCTGTGATTGTCTCACCAGAAGTTCCACAGACGGGTTCAAACGTAAGGGGGGCGCTGCCCCAGACCCCACCGCCTGTCCATGGACAGGCTGTTCCTCTGCACAGAGCTCACCTGAGAGGAACTTACCAGCGGGGGCGCACGTGGGCTGGGGCTGTTGGGGACGTGCTTTCTTGGGTGACCCCACGGGTCCCATTTTCTTGTTTCGCGCGGTGGGAGGAAGCACAAGCTGGGTTGGTGACCCCCCTGGCCCCCCACAGGGGACAAGGGCTCACTGTTGGATCCAGCCTTTGTGTTGCCGGCTGGAAGGGGCCAGGATGCGGCTTCCTGGGGAACCCCCTTCCCCACATTTTTTTAGGTGGTTCTGGAGCCCTCCTCACCCCAGGGTTCTGGCCGCCCCCCAGCACCCAGGCTACCTCCCAGAATTTTCTTTGTGCAGCCCCGTTGTGTGGGCCACATCCTAACATCTATGCTGATCCCCGCCCCAAGTGCCTGGTGGCCCCGTCCCAGCCTGGGGCGGACCAGGCAGACTCACTCGCTGCCCAGCAGGTGCTGACTTCTCTGCTGTCCTGTAGGACCTTGTGCTGGCGAGCAGCGGGGTAGGCAATGGGGGAAGGGGCGGTGGCAGTCCAGGCTGGGACCAGCAGAGCTGTGCCCAAGCTGGCCAGGAAGGCCGAGCTGCAAGGCTCAGGGCGAGGCTCGGGTCACAACTGGGGTCGACACTCTGGACGGGAAAGGGCTTCCTGTCACGGTGCGCCGCACAGCTTTGGGTCTGCTCTGTCCACTGCGGCCCTGCACGTGCCCTGGCTCCTCACCGGAGCTACTGCGCTGCGACTGCAGCCCTCATGGCAACCTGGGAGGGGACTCAGCCCCGAGTTAGAGGTGAGGGAGTGGAGGCTCGGCAAGAACGTGAGCTCGGAAAACTCAGCCAGCAGCACAGGCCTGTCTCCAAAGCCGAGCTTTTCCTACCTGCCCCCAGCTCCCCGAAACCACTGGGTGAACACTTTGCACGCCTTGCTGGTCCCTGCAGGAAGCAGCTGTGAGCTCACAGAGGGCTGGCAGGTCCCTGGATGGTGGTGTGGCCTGACCCCCGGCCCCTCGCCTCCGTTTCCAGCCCCTCCGGTCTGGGCAGCCCCCGGCCTTCCCGCCTGCCCTGCCCCCTGGCCGGTCCCCTTTGCCAGGTGCATCCCTGCCCGCCCCGCCCGGCGAGGCCTGCCCAGGACCAGCTCACAGGAGGCCTGCCTCGCCTGCCGTCCTTGTTGGAGTGTGTTATTTCTGGTGTACATGTCAGAGCATTGGCTGTTCTCTAGATCCAACGTGACCACTAGTGTAAGATCGTTCGTGAGGTGGGAAGGCCAGTGCCCCATGACACACGCCCCAGGAGCCCGTGCACTGCTCCATCACGCCTCGTTACAGGCGGCTGTTCTGTGGGGCTTCACCAGGGCTGGTTGCGCCCACTTCCCCGGGGCGCTGCTTCCCCGAGCCCAGGGCAGGCCACCCCCGTCCCCGCGCTGACCACGTGTCTCAGTGGCCTCCTGCCTTTCAGAACGCACAGTGCATTCCCAACGGCCTGGCGGCCTACTACTCGGAGCAGGACCCGCACTCCCCGGACAAGTTCTACGCCGTCGTGAACCACTACAACCTGGCCAAGCAGAGCATCACCCGCTCCGTGTCGCCGTGGATGTCCGTGCTGTCGGAGGAGAAGCTGTCGGAGCAGGAGACCGAGGCGGCCGAGAAGTCCGCTTAGCGAGGTGGGCGAGCTCCTTACAGTTTGCCGCCTGAGGGTAACGAAGGGACTTTGAGGGACATTTCATTAAACATAATTACCGATAATTTAGAGGTTACTCATTTATGGTGCAACTGCTTCTGTCTGCTACTGCTGCTTTGCAAATGAAACCTGCCGCAGGCCTCCCGTGAGCATAAAGCCAAGTGCTCGTCCGTGGCGCCCGAGCGCCCACACACTTCCCACCTCTTGGGGTCCCAACTCAGCTGCTCTGCTGGGGTCCATTTGACGTTGTCCAAAAATAAATTCACCCTGGACGTGCAAGGGGTCTGCATTTCAGACAAACGATGCACTTGTGGAACTGATTTTTTTAAACCGCCTTGCTGTTTGCAGACCTGCCGCCCCACCCACACCTAGCGTGCCCCCCGCTTTGCTCAGAGCTGGTTGTGCCCCCCCGGCCCAGCCAGGGGCGCCAGCACCGACCGCCAGGGCTCACCATGGTGGGCACTGCGGAGGGGAGGGACAGGTGCCATCAGGTCCCCGTCAGGCCATGTTTTGCTCGAGTGCATGTTGACTGTGTCGAGGCATTTGGGGTGTGGGGACCCTGGAGGGAGGGCCCTGGGCCCCTGAGCTGCCGACGCACCCCCCTTGGAGGGGCCTGCTGCTCCGGGGCAACGTGCTGGCTGAACAGGGGCGCCGCCCCCCGGCACTCTGTTCACGGCTGTTAGGACTAAATTTGCACCAATGGCCCTATTAGCAAGTTAGTTTTTGGAAAATTAGTGGGGTGGGGAAAGTGAAAATGTAACTGCTGGGGAGCCAAGGCTCTTCGATTTTGATTTTGTGAGGCAGAGGGAACCCCTCAGATGGAAGAAGCCGGCGGGAAGGCTGGGGTGGGGCTGGCGGGGCACCGCTCTCTGTAAAAAGTTGTTTCAACCGAATCTTGACATTAAAGTATGTTTACAAACCTGCCAGGTAGATACTAAGTGTGTAAGCCGATTAAATAGAGCAGATACTCAGACGTCTCCTCCCGTGTTATCTGAATGTGTTGCTCTGGCGGACTTGTTGGAAGCTGCTCTGTTTCTAAGTACCAACAATAAACGGCGCAGTGTCGCGAACAAGCATGGTGGTCGCGGCCAGCTCCCTCCCGCCTCCCGAATGTGCTTCTCAGCGGACCGTGTCCTCACCAAGGGCCCGCAGGCCACCGCAGGCAGTGTGCACGTGCACAGCGTGGCCACGCCCTGTGGAGCCGAGGGCAGCGCACACGCAGTGGTGCCTGCCTGCAGAACGGCCTCCCGCACCCATCTGTCGGCGGCCCCGCTCACAGTGCCAAGGCCAGCCCCACGTGCGTTTCTTAGCAGACAGGTCCTTTATTGACGGTCAGCTCCTTCACATGTGACTCCGGACACTTCCTGTGGGCACATAAGGAACACAAGGGTCCCCATGGCCGCCTGAGGGGCCTCCATAAAGCACGCGTTTCCCAGGGAGCGGCGCAGGGCCGGCCGCCCCAAGCCGAGGTGGCCCCGTGGCCACCAGCACGCTCTGCACGACGGGACTCCGGCTGTCTCGTGCTTCCACCACACGTGGAAGGGCGTTCCCATCACGATTCCTCGAGGGTCAGAGGCACAGGCCAGTTCGGGGGCCCCTTCCCTCTCTGAAAAGAAGCTCCTCTGCCCAGAGGCAGAGAGTCAAGCACAGCTCCTCTGAGCCCCGGAGAAGATGGCTGGTGGAGCAGGGGACCTGCCGGGCCCTCCCCAGGCGGCTTCTGCACGGCGGCCTCCAGGCAAACACACGAACAGCCCCTCCCGTCGGTCCACCTTGCCCCGTGGCTGCCGCTGCACCGACCACTTCCAGTCTGTGTTCACTGTTTTCTGTCTCAGCTAATAATGGGTTTGGGTGTCCCTTCTGTGAACTGTATCTGTCTGTCTCAGCCCCCCACCCCCCAAATGGCTCCGCAGAAGAAGCTGGTTACAACCGCACGCCGTCGCCAAGGCAGGACCACGCCCACGCCGCCGGGGCCTAGCTGTCGTACCAGTCGAGGAAGAGCAGGGAGAAGGAGCACATGACCAGGAAGAAGAGCACCCACACTCGGAAGCCCGCGTTGTTTTTAATGGCCTGGGGACAGAACACAGGTGTTTGCGCTGGGCCAGTGCGCCCCCTCCCTGTGCTGTGACCATGTCCCTGCACCCTGTGCTTCTCCTCGGCAAAAGGCTGTTTATTATGCAAAACCCAAATGTTGGTTAAAACCCACCAGAAGACAAAGGGTCGGCCCTGCCCTCCCAGGAGCCCCCACACCCCGGAGAGGGCTCCCTCTGTGCCAGGGCGGGCACTGCACCCGGACTCAGCACCGCAGCTGCCCTGGCTGGTGTCCCAGGCAATGCGATGGCCTAGGGACAGTCCTATGCACCCCAACCCCACGATTCACTCAGAAAAAAGGTCACCTGACAGCTGGCTATGGGGGTCTCCACATGGCGCCCAGGGCTCCGGCCCTTCGCAGGGGCCCCACCCCTGGGTTTAGGGAGCCGGCCAGACCCTTGCCGAGAGCACCCACGCTCCCCTGCGGGGAGGCAAGACACTCTCCCCCGGTCTCTGTGGGGCCCAAGGGTACCCACCTCTCTGATGTCCTCGTTGCCCTCCTTGATGTTTTCTGTTGCCCCTACAACGAGCTGGTGGATGCTGTCGATCTCGGCTTCCTGGGGAAGGACAGGGCGCATGAGCACTGGCACTCAACCTGGTCCAGACGGCAGCCGCCACGCACTGAGGGCCGGCTCACACTCCTGAACCCCGGAACCCTCAGAGCGCTCGGGCGGGCAGTGCCCCATTGTACAAAAGGGGGACTTAGGGCTCAGGGGTTTAGTAAGTTTTCCAAAGTCACAGCCACCAAGCAGCAGGCCTGGGATTGGCCCCCTCCACTCCCTCCTGTGCCACCTGCCAGGTAAACACAGAAGAGCTGCCGATGACAGAGTGGCCACCACACGCCAGGGGCGTCCCTTCCAGTCTCATTTGCTTTTTGTGAAGTCCAGAGAAGTTAGCTCAGATGTGTGTGCTTTCAAACACCCGTGCTACCTTCAAAAAAGTCCTCTGTCTCACCTGTGTCTCTAAGAAAAAGGGTAAAATGTAACTCAAAACGGGATGCAGGATGTTCACGGAGCATTTACTCCAGACACTCGGGAAGCATCTGAAGGGGGAGCCTGGTCTTACCATGGAACACCTGGCTGGTGAGCGCCCGGCGCCGCACCACGGGACCCTGCCGGGGCTGGGCCGCGGCACGGGCTCCCTTTGGGTGAGGCAGAGTGTGTGTGTGTGGGCGGGGGGGGGGGGGTTCGGGGAGAAACGAGTGACCCAGTGCCGCAGAGCAGAGCAGCCTGTTGCCCTAGTCACATGGCCGAGGGCACACGGGCCGGCTGCGGTGTCTGCCCTCGCCCTCTGGGCGGAGCGCGGAGTGGGACACTGATGGACACTGCCCTATGACAGCATGGAAACCCGAGGCAGAGACAGCTTTCCTCAGGCCTAGAAACGCCCGAGGAGCCGGGGCAGGCGCCAGCCTGTGCTCTGCGAACCCCGGCCCCTCCCATGCGCCGCTGGGTGGTGGGGAAGTGGGGCACAGGTGCAGGACTGGGGCAGCTGCCTGCGAACAGAGTCGCCTTCCAGACCGAGAGCCCGGGCCGTTTCTCTGCGGTGGCTGGGTGGAGCGTGGGAACATAAGCGACGGTGGAAAAGGTGAAATGCCTGGGACTGCTGCGGCTACCACGTAAGATGCGCTGGGTGCAGCTCCCTCTGCCAGCAGCTCCCTGCTGTGCCAGGAACACAGGGCATGGCCCAGGTCGGCCACACGGGTATCGAGACCCGCAGTGGGCAGCGCAGGGGCTGTGCCAGGCACTTCCTCTGCACCAGCTCCGTGAGGCAGGACGTCAGCCCCGGCTTGCAAAGGGGGAGCCCCAGATCCCACACTGTGACTGCGAGCCCAGGTGGGAGCCAGCTGTGTGACCATCCCTGGCCTCTGCACTTCAACCAGGCTGAGCCGCCTCTTGAAACAAGTCATGGCTCTGAGCGGGAGGCATCGCACATCACTGTTCGGGGTGCCAGGTGGTGCATGCACTGAGGAATGTCAGGGCTCCGGGACAGGCTGAGCCACACCTGCTGGAACAGGGCCTGCCACGTGCTGTGAAGAAGGGCAGCTCCTGGAACCTGACCTTCCAAACCGCTGTCAGACCCGAGGGGCCGCACGTGCGGTGTGACCCCGGCTGCATGGTTCGGGGGAAGTTCTGCGAATGCAGCACCCTAAGTCCCCGAGTCCAGTTAGCAGTGGGGAGAGATTGCTTTCTCCTTCAAAGCCCTCCACCGTCTGTGGAGGCTGAGAACAAAGGCAAATTCCTCAGGTCTCTAAAGGTCTTGCTGGGTACTGGGCGGAAGAACTTCAGAAGCGGAGGCAGATCTGCCATGGAAATCCCCGAGTACCACCACAGTTCCCGTGAGGACAGGGCACCTCAGGAAGGCCGAACTGAGGATCTTGTATCGCGATGGAGTAAAAAGCTCCTACCCGCCCTGGCCAGGCAGCTCGGTCGGTTGGAGCAGTCTCCCAGTCACCACAAGGTTGTGGGTTCAATCCCCGGTCGGGGTGTGTATGGGAGGCAACCAGTCTGTGTCTCTCACATCAATAATCTCTGTTTTTCCTTCCTCTCTCAAAAATCCAATAAAAACATATGCTTGGTTTTTATTATTGTTTTACCCTTAGTTATTATTAAAAAATAAGCTACTGCCCATCAGGCACGGTGCCAGTCAGCCGTGTGGTGTGCGTCATCACTGGACTTAGAGCAAGGGCCGCTTTGTTTTCTCCATGGGAACCCGCAGCTCAGAGAGGCTGCCCCGCTGGCGAGGGCATGCGGAGCGTAGATCCAGCACCCCCACCCCCCGCCCGGTCCCGAGCCCGTGGGGCCTGGGCCAGGCCACGGGTTCGGACGGATCCGCGCGGGGAACTGCCCCGAACGCCCGAGAGGCTCTGCCCGCGGAGTTCTGCGCATGCGCACTGTCCCCCACCCGCCCCCATGCCCGGGCTCAGACGGCGTCAGAAGTGCCCTGAGCTCTTCGAATATTCCTCTTTTTAGCTAGAACTTAAAATGGCTCATGTTTTTCTTACCTGTTGTAAAACCTTTTCTGTAAATATCTCTTGGAGTCTGGAAATTTCAACCACTTTCCCTTCAATTTGCCTTCATAAAAAATAGATTACATATTAACTATTAGTACTTGGTAATCTTGAAATGAATATTACACATCTCCAAAGAAATATCTTTCAAGTGAAGGCGTGTGTGAGAGGGAGGGGACACACCGTGTCATCGGTGAGAGGAGGGACACCATGTCAGACTTGGGGAGAAGACAGGCAGTTCTGCTCGAATGTCTCCCAGCCTAGTGGGGTGCCCTGGACTTCCCCCAGCCGCCCTCCGGTGTCAGCTGACCCACGGCCCTGCCTCCTAGTCTGCAGGGGCTAAAAGGACACGGCCCCGCCCCTCCCCCTTAGAGAAAGCAATGCCTTGGAGGCGGTCCCTAGACTAGTAACCACAGTGACTCATGGGGGGGCAATGAAAGCGTCAAGAGAGCACCGACACCCCAGCTCTGTTCCTGCTCGTAGGTTAATGGAAAGGGTCCCATTACCACTGAAACCAACTCTGTGTTGGCAGAGAAACCGCCTCCCATGCTGGTTGCAAACCTCGTGTCTGAGGTCGGCACCGTTCCCCAAGTGGTGGGCCGCGGGGTGGGTGCTGGGCTGGCGGGATCTACAATGGGTGCTGGAATGAGTCACTGTCCTGGCATGAGCAGTGACAGGTGACAGGAGGTGAGGCTCCGGGCAGTGGGCTGAGCGCCCAGCCCAGGCGGACTTTGGGGGGGGAGGCTTGGCCAGACACGTGAGGGGAGCGGAGCAGCTGCCTCCAAGGGACAGGCTGGAGGAGCCTGGGCGGCGCTCAGGGCAGGGGAGGGGGCCTGCGCTCTGTCCCCAGGGCAGTGTGGGCGCAGTGGCCAGGACTCACTTCTGCTGGGACGAGGGTTCCAGGCCTGCCTTTCAGAAGGCTGGACACTCCCGGGGCTACGGGCCGCCGGTGGTCCAGCGGGGGCCCTCACCTGTGCTGCGACTCATCGGGGGTCGGGGAGACAGACCCAGGGGAGCGTCTGCAGCGGGCAGCTGCCCTTCGCCAGCTGTCCCCCTCAAGGCCCCCATTTCACCTTAGAGACAGCAGACCCACAGCTGAGGGGAGTCAGTGGGTTCTGTGACCCCCACAAGGCTCGGGGGGCCGCATGTTACCCGAGAGCCGCGATGGGCGCCCGGGCAGCAGAGGGAGGGAGGAAGGCCCCAGGCCCCGGAGCAGCTGCAGAGGAGGCCGTGAGCCCACAGGGCACAACGCTCATACCTCACTTCGTCACACAGGCTGTTCATTTCACCGATGAGGCGCTGGTTTTCTTGTTCAAACTGCGAGGAAACACACACATTGAGAATGACTCACACTGAAGTCAAGGCTCAGAAGCAAGGCAGCCAAAGGCACAGGCCCAGCACGAGGCTTGCACAGGGGCCTCTGGTCCCTCCTCCAGAATCACCACGGTGTCACGCCAGGTCGGAGCTGGGGCACTCCGGAAGCCCCTGGTCGTTCCCGTGGAAATATCTGCTTCGGCCAGAAAATGAAGGCGCACCACAAGTCAGGCTGCTGGTGGCTGGGCCACTCCACCCCGTGCACCTGAGCTCAAGCGCATGCGCTGACTCCAGTGGCTGGCTGGGAGACGGTGGGGGGGGCACTTCCCTGGGGGCTCCCGAGGGCCCTTTCTTGCCTTCTGCCTCCAGGACCGTTCTTTGTAAGTGGAGCAGGAAAGGCTTTGCTTTGCCAAGAGCAAGGATGTGGCAGACATGCACAGGGACACGCCTGATTTCAGAGCTGCCCTCAGCCAAGCCGCAGGCACAGAGCAGCCCAGGAACCAGAGACCCGGGCTCAGCCCGGCGACCAGGCTTCAGGGCTCAGCCTGGGTAAGAACAGCTACCTCGACACACCACGTGGGCCGCTCATAAGTGCAGAATCACTCAGCGGGCAGGCAGCTGCTCTCGGCCGTCCTCGCCTTGACAGGGCCCAGCGAGCGGATAGAGCTCCTGGAGCGCCCCCCACGGAGTGGGCCCACTCGACTCCCTGAACTCGCAGACTTACTTCTCTCCTCTCCCACATCCCACAGACCCAGCTCAAATGCCACCTTTTCCACGACACCACCCTGGGCCCTTGCGCTCGAGGTTTTTCTCATGTTTCCAACCTGGGCCTAGTGTCTCTGCAAACCTCACAGGGTGGAACCACTTTCTGCCTCACACCAAGCTGTGCCCGCCCCCACCTCCGGAGGAGCCTCGCACACCGTCTCTCTCGTTCACGTCAGTTAAAGCTGCAGTCACACCCACAGACTCCCCGAGGCACCCTGTGCCGGGCGCAGTTTGGGGGACAGAGAAACAAGTCCTTGCTCTCCGGTGGCTTTGCAATCCGCCTCCAGGTCTGGTCACCACTTGCCTAGCAAAGCACCGATGGAGGAAGACCTGCCAACCACCAGCCCCACTGCACCTCGCACCCCTCCCTGTACCCCTTCTCTCTGCCCTGCTCACCTCCCGCAGCCCCTCTCCTCCTGGGGCCTCCCTTCCTGTCCGCTCTTTGCCTGGCACGTGGATGCATCGCTCCTTCCCTGTGGTCTGAGTCGCACCCTCACTCTCTCTCCTTCAACCAGTCCTCCACTCCTTTGTCAAAGTGACCTGCACTGCCCCTTGGTGCCCCGCCCCTTCGCCCAACAGCTCCGGTCTGCGGCGCTGTGTTGTCTCTGGTCCAGCCCTGGACGCCTCCCCTTGGCACCTCCTTCCTCCTCACTGCACATGTGCACCAGCTGGCTGTGGGCCGGGCAGGGCTCGTCCCCTGGCAGGGCACTCTGGTGGGTCCCTTGGGCCTGGCAGAGGGACCTTCCACGTGACTGGGCACATCAGAGCAGAAGGAATCACTTTCTATCACCCCCTCTCTCTCCAGAACACTTCCCTGCAGGCAGCTCACCTGTGCTCAGGACCTGCCTTCCTTCCTGGGGCTGATGATCCTTCTTCTCTGGACCCTGTCCCTGACCCTGGACACGTCTCAGTCCAGCCCAGACTCCCTGGGTCAGAAAACCGGTGGGCTGGCAAAGCTTCGGGAAGGGCCGCAGTGCCAGGCAGCTCCCTGCAGGGCCGCCGCTGCCCAGGCTGCCAGGGCCTCTAGTTAGGCATCAAAGGCCATTTAAGAGACTAAAAATTTCACTTTTGAGTTTGAAAGGATCAGCTCTGTTAATTGTCAAGTTACTGAAGAGTCTGGGATCTAAGGAAAAATACAATTATTTCAGCAGGTAGGTGCTGATTTACTCGGGCTGTTCAGGTGCTGTTTTCTTTTCTGGCAGGGGGCATTTCCTTTGAATTTTTCTAATGACAAAACACGGCCCTGTCCTTTGAAATCCACAGCCCTTTCCGGCTTTTAAACTGTTCCTAAACAAAGTTAACTGGGCTTTGAGGTGATGAATGGCTGGAATGCTCCCGAGAACAAAGCCGTTTTGTTCCTCACCAGCCGGAGGCCCAGGCCCAGCCGTGCACTTCCCTCCGGCCCCCCAGTGACCACCACTCCAGGACTCCTGTTCACAAGCTCAGGAGTGGGGTCGCATTCGAATCTGGCTTCCTTCCCACCCACTGAGAAGCAGGAGCCCCGAGGAAGTGGAAGAAACTAGTGCCTAGGGATGGAGCCGTGACGAGGGCCGGCAGCTCTAGGGAGAGCAGCCCCCATTCCCGGACGGGCAGCTGCGATGAGGCTGTGGCTGTGAAAACAGCAAAAGCCTTTCCCGTAGCCAAGGGAAGGCTCGGGCAGACCAGAAACCCCTGGCGCAGCCGGATGCCCGGGGCCTCGTGAACTCCTTGGGTGACCCTGGGCCAGTCCCTGGCCTTCTTTGTGGCCTGTCGGGTTCTCCTTGTGAACAGATGTGATGATTTTTACCCTTTTCTGCCTGACCCTGAGAGTGAGCAGGGGTGGCTCCTTCACCTTCTGGGCTGAGTGACTTTGGGCAGGTGACTTAACCTGTCTGCCTCTGTCTTCAACACTAAAACGGGGGTAATAATAGGAATTAATGGAGTTGTGAGGAAGAAGACACAGGCTACTGCATGTACGTTGCTGACCAGAGCATCGGGCCCACAGTAGGCCCTCACCGTGTGTTCATGACTTAACTCTCTCTGGGAGTCAGACTCCAGATTCGCAAAATGAGTCCCTAAGCGCTCCGAAGGCCCCTTCCACTCCTCTGGTTCCAAATTCTAGAGAGCCGTGGTGACTCCGGGGAGTAACCTCTCCCGGCCTAGGAAATGCGCACACAACCCCATCTCCGGGGACCCATGGAGGACAGACCTGTCCTCGTCTCCCCAACACCCCGGCCACTGAAGGGGGGCAGGGAGCCCAGCAGGGCCCTGCCAGCAGCCAGCCCGCCCGCAGTGGACTCACACCACAGCACGGCGCTTTCCTGCGGGGAGGCATCGCGCTGAACAGGGCGGCCTCAGTGAACGAGCACCGCAGAGCTCAGAGCGTGTGTTCTGGGAGTGTGTGTTCCGTGAGCGTGAGGCAGCAGACGTCAGTCAGATGTTCAAACAGGGCCCTGCAGAAGGGCTTGCACACTGGCATATGGGACACAAGCGCACGCTGCAGACACACTGTTACAGAAACCCTTCTCCAGCACCGACCCCTTCACCACTGTTTAAAAAGAAAATCACTGCTGCAAAGGCCTCGAGTATAAGAGGCGGCCAGGAGCAGCATCTGTGTCGCCAAGAGCAGCTGCTGAGTGAAGACCAGGGGCCACAGGGGCCTCCCTGGGTGCTTGCTCCCACATGGCTCTTCCTGTGCCAACGCCCTCACGCCGGTGGCTCCGTGACCCCAACCTCAAGCCCCACCTGCACCCCCAGGAACCTAGGACTTCCCCAGGGTCCGGGTCCCAGCTCTGCCCCACATGGCACCCGCCCCCACCACCAATTCTTCTGTTCTCAGTGCGGAGCTGAACTTGGCCACAGAGCAAAGCCCTACTGGCTGGTCACCTGGTGCTTCCTGGGCCACCTCAGGGGACAGGGGCTAGGGACACCTTTCATGCAGATTTAACACGTTAAGCGTGGAGTCGATGTTGCTGGGCTTTCCATTTAGGCGGTGGGCTGGCGACCACTCGACAGGTGTTGAGTTAGACAGACGTATGGTGGTGCAGCCAATGCAAAACTTCATCAAAATTACATTTATTTTTTAACCATGATACTGCCGGTCCCATGCACCGATGTCGCCCAAACTAAAAGTCACTGTCAGTCCCTGGGGACCGACGCCGCGCTTAACGTGTGAAGAACAGAAGTCACATTCGCATCCTTAAAAATTACCCCAAGAAATACATCAGTAAGTGCAGCTGGCCGCCCCCGGGGCGGCAGCACGGCCACGGCTTGGAAAAGGCGGCGTTTCCTCAACGTGGCGTCAGAAATGGTGTGGTCGCACTCGGCCCGACCACAAAACACCTGCTTAGATCACATCGAAGGCATTAATATTCCTGTACCATGAGTTATAAACAGGAATTCATTGTGGAAAAAAGACAGCAAGTCTACGACCAGTCTGGAACCCGTAACAACTGCTCCTGGGGTGAAAGAATGAATTACACGGCCGTCATAGGGCTCCAGTCATTGTTCCACCCCGACGAGAACATCCGGAACAGTGCTTAGGAATCATGACCACAATCTGCTGTGAGATTTTCAATTTAAAGCCAATACTGTGGTGTTTTTCTCTTCATTTTCAGAGTTAAGTCTTTTAAAGTAAGACTCGGAGGTCAATCTCCAAGGTCGGGTGCGCAGCTGTTTTCCCCAGTTCAGACAGACGCTGACCGGACCTAAGTGGCTTGTCACGAAAGTGCTGCACATCACCGCCACCGCCCGGGCCACTCGCAGGGACCCAGGACAGATGGGGGCGCTGGTCGGGTCTGACCGCTCCAGGCACCAACGCGGCCATCCCAGGATGGGCGGAGGAGGGCTTCAGGGGACGCTTCGGTTGGGGCGGGACAACGGAGACGCTGCAAGGACGGCCACCACGGAGGGAAGGGCCCGAGGAGACGGACATTTGTTTTCCACAGGCGTCAGCGGAGACCGGCCGCACGCGCACGGTGACCGCAGCCCCCTGGGCGTCTCCGGGGGCAGAGCCGGCACTTGCGGAGCAGGCGCAGCGCCGCCCTGCGCCCTGCACTCCGCTGGGTGCTCACAAGCCCAGCGCTGCGCTCCCCACACCGCTGGGAGGCTGAGGGTTCTTAATTCAAGTGCCGTGAGGCTAGTTTTCTTGCCCCAAATTACGCAAACAGTAAGCGATATAAAGAAGACTCAATCAGCTCTGTCTAGTCTCAAAGCCCGAGTTCCTTCGTCATCTCTGAAGGGACGGAGCACCAGGGTTCCGAAACCCTTCCCTTCTCCAGGCGGCCCACCCTCCACACTCCCACCCAGAGGCTTCATGACAAGCATCTGAGAAGGGTGACAGATCTCTGGGGCTCGCCACTGCCCGCAGGAGAACCGCAAACCGGTTCGCAGGAGGTCGGCTGGCAAACCGACCGTCACTCCGGGTGCTGCCTTGGTGAAGAGCAGAGCGTGCGGCACAAAGTCCTCAAGAGCAGGGAACTTCTGCTTAAACACAAACTGCTCTTTCAAAACGAAGAGGTTGAGCTATATATACATTTTTATCTCCAGCAAAGACCTGTGGCCACGTTTCATTATTTGGGGGAATGTGACCACCATTTTCCTTAAAATTCTTTTGTATAATTTGAAGAAACACTATGAGATGGTAAGAAATTTCTGCCGTAAGCAGCGAGTGGGACCTAAGTGTCCTTTCCTCCCACTCGCGGCTTCGCTGCTGCGGCCGGCCCTCCAGTGGGGCGTCCCCGGGGTCATGTCCTTGGTGCCTCTCCCCCTGTACACACTGTTTCAAGGTCAGCAGTAAGATGTCTCCCGCCGGCCCTCCAACTCACACTGTCCACGGTGAGGCCCCTCGTGCCTGCCCGCCCTCTCCTGCAGGCCAGCATCCCGCTGAGCTGTGTCAGAAAGCTCCGGCTCTTTCTCCTTCTCACCCGTCCGTTCTCACACCCTACTGCCCTCCAAAGGATCACTGAGGCCAGTTTGAGTTCCCAACACGTCTCTCGTCTCTGCCTGCACCGCCACTCTCTGGCCAAGGCCCTCACCACCTCTTGACTGGACGGGGCAGCGGTGGCTACCCGGATCCTGGCCGCAGTCTTCTGCGAGCTGCTCTCTGCACTTTGAGGCTCTGTCCACGCCTCCACTGGGCCTGGGGAGCACTGAGCATGCGCTCAGCCACGGGCGCATTCCGGAAGGTGAGAGCTGCTGGAGGGAAGGCGGGCCTGGCAGGCCACTTGATGGTGTCTGCGTTACTTCCTTAGCTCAGGAGCACCCTGGCCCACAAAGGTCCAAGCCAGTTCTGCTTATTATTCCACAGGCGGCCCCACAGGCTCTGAGGGACCCCCTCCACAACAAGTCCCGGAAAGTCACAGCGGGTGGCCGGGGAGGGCCTCTCTGAGGCCACAGCATGTGAGCCCTGAAAGGCGTGAGGGCCACAGCGAGGAGCCGGAGCTCCGCCACACGAGCGCCTTCGTCGAGGGGGCTGCGCTGGGCGGAGACCGGGCCCTTCCTCAGCCAGCCGGGCTCGGGCGCGATAGACGTGGGGTGGAAACGTACCCCCGAGTCATCCTAAGTGCTGTCCCTGGACAACTAGGGGACCTTGGGCAGGACCCTCACTGCTTTTTCCCAAAGTTAAAAGGAGACGGCCACGCCCGCCCCCCCCCCCTTACTGTGAACGTTAAGAACATCATGGACATAAGGCGTACTGGAAAGTTCCGTCCCCCACACACTGCTGCACAGACCGAGGGGCCAGCCTCTGTCCGGTGCGCCCCCCCGGGACGCTGCTGTGTGGGAGCCAGCTTCTCAGCTCAGAGGTGAGGGGCATTGTTTCCGGAGGGCACCCCCGCCTGGCTGCATCACGCCCTCGCCAGAGGAGCCACACTGCTGTCACAGGGCTGGGGGGCTCTCGCCAACCCTGTTTCCTCTGGAGACCCAGCCCAAGCTGGCAGACTACAGCGCATGGCGACCAGAGGGCAGGGAGCCACAAGGAGGTGAGGGAAGCAAGTAAGGGGAAGTTTTCAGTCACTACTTATGTTGTCTTCACGTCACCATGACACCAACGATTTAAGCACTTAAAGGCACCAGAGGAGCAATTATAAAAGACCATTTGGTCTTGAAAACATTTTACTGCTGCTGAAAAGATACTAATATGCTAAAATTATTCCAAGACCATTTCTTCATTAATTACATTACTATAAATTTAAAATGTATGTAAAGCATACAAAGAATTAGAAAACCTAGTGGGCAGCTCTGGCTGGTGTGGCTCAAGGGCCTGAGCGCCAGTCTGTGAACCAACGGGGTCACCGGTTCGATTCCCAGTCAGGGCACATGCCTGGGTTTCAGGCCAGGCCCCCAGTAGGAGGCGCATGAGAAGCAATCACACATTGATGTTTCTCTCCCTCTTTCCCTCTCTAAAAATAAATAAATACAATCTTAAAAAAAAAAGAAAACCTAGTGGACAAATTGTATCTGAAATACTTATAGTTTTTAAAGCTCAGTATAAAGATCAGTGCAAGGGTATTTAGGATGGCCACCTATTCAGTGAATATTCTTGCTAGAACCAGTTAAAAGTAAACGATGAGGCAGAGAATAGCATTACCATTTGTATCTCTTCCGGGGACAATTCATCTTCGCCTTTGCCATCTCCCCAGGTTCCCAACTCGGGCTGTGCTTCAGCTGGAACCTTTTCTGTTAAAAAAAAATTAAAAATAAACAGAAGGCAAAACATTCGCTTTAGAACAGGCAGACATATGACAAGTGTGGGAAGGAAGAGTCCCACAGTCTGTCTGTTGGCCAATACGCAGGCACAGCAGTGCAGCTCTGCTGCGACGTGTAGGCCCGTGCGTCGCACACGTGTGCTCGCATGCACATGTGCACATCTGGTTGGTTGGTGTGTGAGCCCACACATGGAGGGTGTGAGGGGACCTGTGCTGTTTCAGTACCGCACTGACTTTAGCAAGTCTTCCAGACTGGCCTTCCCACGTAGTTCACATCAAAACACGCACCCCCCCCACCCCCCCACCCCGGCTTTTGGAAGGACACAAAATGTCGGGGCATTTTCACTGCAAAAAGCCACATACACACAGTGCAGGACCAATCTGCCCCAACCCACTCCGCTCCCACAGGTGGCCTCTGCCACGCTCTGACGTGGCCTCGGAGACTTCACCTAAGTGCGCTCACGCAGACGTTCTAAAACATGCTTCACGTGACCTAACACGTGCCTCGGAGACCGTCCCGTGTGGGCCCACACAGATCCACGCCATTCCTGTAGGTCACTGCGCATGCTCCCTCGTGAGCGCCCACTGTTCTGCGTGTAACCACGGCCCCACTGACAACCTCCAGCTGTTTGGTTTTCCCGAACCACGGTGCTGGGTGCCGGTCTGCACTGTGCACGGTGGCAGGCCCCAGCGGGGACCCCGGTGTGAGCCGCAGGCGGGCAGGGCAGCTCAGCAGTGTAACGCCACACCCGTCTGGTCGTGATCTAAACACGGGTCCTAACCACGTGGCGTGCTCGGAGCACAGGCTCCTGGGAGGGCTGTGCCCCCCGGGGCGGGTAAAGGGGCCCGTGCAGTTCGTGGGGGCAGCTGGGAGTGGGGCAGTGCACGGAAGGGGCCGGGGTGCTCCTCCTCGGGGGAGGCTGCGACGGGCTGTTTCTGAAGGCGGCCGGCGCCTCGGGGCCGGCCAGTGGGCCGTCAGGGACCAGAGGCAGGCGCTGCTTTTGCTTTTCTTCTTCATCTCAGTGGATTCCCCACAGCTGCCCTCCACCCGGAGATGGACAGCGTCTGGAGTTTTGTTCTGACACGGGTCAGGGAAAGGAGCACAATGACAACACCATTTACAGAAAACCAAGTGGGCAGACCACGGTGCAGGGCATGGCTACCCAGGTCACATCGTCACCAAAAAACTCCACGTTGTCTGTGACTTTGACAAGTATTAAAAAACTAGCTATATGGCTTTTCCCCCAGAACTGTTACCATATTTATAAAAGACAGAGTTACATATACTCTTGTATACTCTACACACACGTGAAACACCCGTGTAATTTACGCACAACAGACGTATCTGTAGAAGCACCTTTGGAAACCGGCGCCGAGCCTTCTGAGACGACACCCTCCCAGTGAGAGCGTCTGCGCTTTTTTCCTCACTCACGCCGCCCCCGCCCCTAGAGCCTGCGGTCCCCGAAGGGACCTCATTATGGCACCCATGTCAAGCTTTTGCTTTTATGTTTTAAGAACGCAAAAGTAGGGGCACAAACCTCATTCGCCCCAGAAACAAGAGAAAGTCACCTCTGAGCCAGATGGCAAGGGTTAGTTAAGGAAACTCGCGTTCAAGCAGGCTCACCTGCGTATCGCTGGGAGCCATGCCGACACCTGCCGCGAGAACCAGCCAGCGCTCCCTTCGCCGGCCTCTGCCCCGTCCCGGCATGGCAGAGCCAGCAGACAAGGCCAGACGCCTAGGCCTGGCACCCAGGGCCCTCGGTGTGTCTGGTCCCACCTGCCTGTCCACCCTTAGTTCCCACCCCCACCCCCGTCCATGTGCTTCACCCACGGCGCTTTCTTTACTGGGAAAGAAAGCTCACTCCACACCCCTCTCCACGCTCCCTGGCCCCTGAGGAGTATTCGTGGGTTCCCGCTGCCAAGAACGCAGGGCAGTGCCCCTTTCCTGAGACGGACACCCAAGGACCCTTGAGCAGAGACCTCTGACATCTCCTTCTGAGTCCCCAGTGCCACCTGTGGTGAGCAGCACTGTCTGGCCCTTTCTCCTGGACCTGCCAGCCCCCAGGCAACGGGGGAGTCCTCCTGCCCTGTCCCAGCAGCGGACGTCAAGGTCCGCTGCCAAGGTCCGCTGCAACAGGAGAAAGGCCGCGGCTCAGTGCCTTTGGCTTCACGTGAGTGCAGACACCACGCGGTGCCTGGGGCTGTGTGCCTTGTTGTCTGCACTGGGTTTGTGCCCACAGGCCAGAAGGGAGAGACGCAAGGCAAGATTCTGACTCTAACTCACACCTGGATGTTCTTCGGGGGCAGGCTTTTCTTCTGGCTCTTTTGAAGCATCTTGTGAAACTTTCTCAGAGGACACGGATTCTCTGGTCTTTGGATTTGCTTCTGGTTCCAGCTTGGATCTAAAAGCAATCAGCAGTCACATAATTTACTTAAGCAACCAAGTTCCATTTTGACAACAGAAGGGAGCCCCACGTGACCCAGCAGGCTTGTTCTGTACCCTCAACTGGGAGCGGAGCTCCCAGGGATGGCCCTGACACGCCGCTAGCGGGCACTTATTACCAGGCCCTGATGTCATGGCCTGCAGGGTGAGAGCTGCGCATCCCCGGCCACAGTGCACAGGGGGAGCGTGGCCAGCGTGGGCTGAAGGGCAGTGCGCAGGGAGCGTCCCACACATGACACCACACTCAGCACGTGGGCGGCGCAGGCCTCCTCCCCCTTGCTCAACACATCCAGAGAGCCGGCTGCTTCCCACCAATGCAGAGTCTGCTGAATACACACACATGCCCTTTACATAACACACGGGTAACTGATGCCTTGAAGTGGTTTAAATATAAAAGACCTTAAATATCCAGGATAAATATCCAGGATGGAACTGACCTGTCTCAGAACAGGTCAGTGTTGCACGCAGCGTTGCCCCCAGGCCCCTCCCACGGCGAGAGGGCTCCGCCCACAGGGCGAGGCTGGCTCTCCCCCACGCAGAGAGGCCTTCCCTGACTCCCCTTCCACAGAGGAACGCTCCTCCCGCTGCTCCGCACTGCAGCGCCTGCCTGGGCTCCTCCGCACGGCCACCGCGGTCTGGAACAGCCCGGTCACCGCTCGTCTGCTTCTTGCCTGTCTGGCCCGCAGGGCGCACGCCCCGGGCAGGGCCCGGACTCTGGGAGCCCTGTGGGCCGACTGTCCAGATCCAGACGAGTGTCTGGCATTCGGTGCTTCGTAACTACGTGCTGAATGAATGGATGCTTTACCGCTTTCAGTAAGAGGCTAATGTGAGAGAAAACACTCTGGTTATGAAACACAGGGCCCTGGAACGCCTTTGCTGGCATCTGCACAGTGCTGTGGGAGTACAGGCAGGGTGCTAGAAGACCTGCGACAGGCCGTAGGAGGAGGCAGCCCGACTAAGAACAGAAAGAACCGTGTAAATACAGATGAGGTGCGATCAGTGTCAGCTGACTCATATGGAGGCTTACTGTGCACCCGCGCTCTCCAGGCACTTCGTATGGTAAGTTCACGGAACACCACCCGTGCCCAGAGGCAGGTGCTCGTGTTAGTGACCTTGTTGCAGAGGAAGAACCCCGCCGGCTCACAGGCCGAGAGTGGCTGGGCGGGGGCGTCACTCGGGCACCTGGCTCTGGAGGCTGTGCCCCCAGCGTGCACTCCCTGGAGAGCAGGCCACGCGTCCCCGGAGAAGGGACTTCTGAGGCCACAGCAGTCTGAGAAAGCTGAGTCCACGCAAACGGCGATTTTACTCCACAGGTCCTCGGGGCGTGCACCATTGTAGTGTGTGTTCTGAATTTCCAGAAAGGATGTCTTTTTCAAACACCCTGACCACAGAGACCATTATCATGGAGTTGTTTTCAAAGACTTGAGTTCCAAGAAAAGCTGTTCAGGAAATGCTCCCCTACAACACCAGTGGTTTTCGAAGGGACCTGTGACACCAGTCTTCCTGAGCATTCTGGTCACTGCGCTGAACCCGAGTCGCTCTAAACGCAGCATCTCGGAACAGCGAGAACCACTGACTGGCTGCTGGTGTCTCTGGGGCAGGGCCCGGGAGCTGCCTTGCCGGAGTTTCTCAACACGGTGCAGCCGGATGGCAGCTGGGCTGCCCTGCCCGAGGGCCTGAGGGCCGGGGAACCGCCTGGGTGTGTGACCGGCATGGCGGCTGGCCCACCGGAGCAGTCTCGGAGACTCAGAAGGCGCTCCCATGTCGTCTACACCTCAGCCTCAGAAGCCACACGCTGTCCTTTCGGCCCTGTGCTATGGTCCACTCAGGCTCTGGGGGAGGGGACAGAGGCCCCACCCTCTCAGCAGAGCAGTGACAGCATCGCATTTTGAGAAGGGCGCGTGGGAGGGGGTGAGTCTGGTGCAGCCGCCTTTGGAAATGCAGACAGAATGGAGGTGCAGTCAGGGGCGCTCACCACAGCCCCGCTGACAGTGATGGAAGCAGTGACTGAGCCCTCCATCCAAGGCGCCTGGTTTACGGTGAGAAGACACGATGAAAGAGAAACTCTGTTTGCGATGCCAAAACAAAAGGTAACAACTAACAAAAAAATAAAATAAAAACCGCAGCATAAACTAATTTAACAAGAGAAGTCCAAAACCCGTATGAGAAAAACGAAAAGATGTTCTTAAAAGACAAAAAAAAAAAAATTACTGTAATGAACAAGAAAATGTATTACGTTCTTGAAGAGAAAAAAGAAATGGAAGAAAACAAGTCGCACACACACTCCGCCCCCCGGAGTGACCCGCATGCTGGCGCTGGCGGGAAGGGCGCTGATGTCAGCGCGGCTGCGTGAGCGGCGGGAAGGGACTGGTACACGGGGCACAGGCAGCGCAGTGTGAGTGGCAGCACGCAGGCGGCAGGAGTGTGAGTGTGCACTGTGAACTGGGACGTGCAGCACGCTTGAAACTGTAAAATGTGGTGCGGATGGGGAGGTGGGCCAAAAACGAGCCGGGAAAACCCTGAAAAGGAAAGTGCAATGTTCGGGCGGAAAATGCAGCAGAACGTCCAGAGCACGTCAGCCGCATGCAGATCTCTGCTCTGCGGGGAGTGGGGGGGACAAACCGGCCGTCCCCCGGGACAAGGATGGAACGGCCCCTTCCCTTCCGCTGTGCGCGCCAAGACAGACTCCAAGCGCATCAGAGCTACGGACGTGAAGAACGGACCGTGCAGGTGAGAAGTGCACTTCTTGGGTGATGGACACCTGGCTCCCTGCACCCGCCCAGTAATGTCTGCCACTCCAAGTTGTTGCAGAGACAAAATAAAACAGTAGACTAAAGAAAAAGCAGCACTTACAGTGTTAAGCACTTGACCAACAATCAGAGCGTAGAAGTTACGGGGGCTTCACAGGCAGGTTGTTTAGGAAAGACCTGAACGAGGAAGACTCCGCCAGACAGAGAGGGCGGAAGTGTCCTGGACGCAGGGGACCCAGGGGTGAACTCAGGGCCAGAGGACGGCCGTTTAGCTTTGCAGACTCACGTGGCTGTTTATAAGCAGTGATTTCACACGCCCACCAGCCTGGATAGGAGTTCCTGTCGCTCCACATCCTCCCCAGTGTGTCACTTTTATGTAACCACTCCAACACGTGTGAGCCGGTAGGTTGCGTTTTTTAACATCGATCTTGCTGAGAACCAACCACGCGCAGAAGAGACCGGCGAACCTTCTCCAGAGTTGCCAGCCCACACCGCATCTCAGTATCTCAACACGAGAGCACGCTGGTGGGCAACCACAGCACAACCGCCAGAGTCAGGGGACCCACACCCAGGAGCCCCCGTCCTTTCCCTACACCCCACTCTATTCTGACCAGTTACTCAATCACGTCCTTTAAAACGAAAGGCCCATTCAGAATCGCACTGCGCCTGCCTGTCGTTTCTCCCAGCCTCTTTCGGCTTGGAAAGGCCCTTCAGTCTCCCGGAGTCCCCAGCCTCGACACGCAGTGCAGGGCCCGTTACCCGGCAGGCCACCCTCAGCTTGCGTCTGGCTGGCCTTTCCTCGCAGCAGGATTCAGGTCACGCGTCTCTGCATTAAAAAGGAGGTTTTCTCTGTGCACTCTTCTCGTTTCTAACCGGCTGTGCCCGAGCTCACTGGGACCTCCTGGTGGAGGCGGTGCCTGCCAGGCTTCCCCACCGAGAAGGCACTCCCTCCTGCTTTGCAATCAGTAAGGACTGGGGCGGGGACACTTTGACACGAGGTAATGAACAATTTCAAACTTTCAATTTGGTCACTTATTCATTTCTAGCTAGATGGATACATGATGTCCTATTTTGTTCAGTGGGTTACAACCTGCTACTACCTTGACTTGGATGCTTTAATTGTCTCCAGTTTGGCCAGTAGAAGCTCCTTCAGATTGGCTTATGTCCTTTTCGCATGTTCCCATCATTCTCTGAGACCTTCCTTGCTTTCTGGTTCAATGAAATGTTCCAGGCTCATTTCACACTTGCCTGCCCCCAAATCAACCATTTCTCCAAGAAGCCCTGGTTCCCGGAAGCTGAAATTGCTATTTAGAAGCCAAGACCTGAGAGCTACGTGTGCTTATTGCCACCGGAGCATCACTGGTTCCAGGCCCTCTCAGTGGACAGTGCTAGAAAATACACGTTGCGTCTGCACACCTGCACACACACATTTACAACCGCATCTGTATCTATCTATGGAAACTGCAAGCCATGAGTTTGCACCAATATCTTCCATTCCCAACCAACACCACAGGGTTCGTTCCGGCTTCTTCCCTTGCACTTCTCCAGCAGCGAGAAACCTGGCTCCCATTACCCTCACGTGACTAGTAAACACCCTTATTTACTATTTGACCAATCCCTCTGTGTACAATCAACCCACCGTCTCCACGGCCAGCCCTCCCCACGTGGACGCACCCTCTCCTCACTGGGGCTCCATGGCCTGGGCAGAGCCTGACCTGCTCTGGGAAACTCGCCCCCCACCACTGCACGTCCCGGCCTCACTGCCCCGCTCCAGGGCGGCACACTGCTTGTTCATGAAGTGCTTAACTGACTTTTCTTATTATATTTTATTATGTTATTACATGTGTCCTGATTTCCCCCCTTTGCCCCTTCCTCCCAGCGCCCCCACTCCCTCAGGCAATCCCCCTAGCATTGTTCATGTCCTTGGGTCATGCATATAAGTTCTCTGGCTGCTCCGTTTCCTGTGCCGGACGGTACATCCCCATGGCTACTCTGTGACTACCTGTTTGTACTTCTCCTATTCACCCACTGCCCCCACGCCCCTCCCACTTGGCAATCATCAAAATGCTCTCCATATCCATGACCCTGCCCTGTTCTTGTTTGCTTGTCCTGTTCTTTGTTTTTAGATTAAACTGTTGATAGATATATATTTACCGCCATTCTATTATACATAGTTTTGATCTTTTTTCTTAAATAAGTCCCTTTAACATTTCATATAATAATGGTATGGTGATCATGAACTCCTTCAGTTTTTTTTCTTGTCTGGGAAGCTCTTTATCTGCCCTTCAATTCTAAATGATAGCTTTGCTGGGTAGAGCAATCTGGGCTGTAGGTCCCTGCTTTTCATCACTGAATATTTCTTGCCAATCCCTTCAAGCCTGCACAGTTTCTTTGAGAAATCAGCTGACAGTCTTATGGGCACTCCCCTGCAGGTAGCTAACTGCTTTTCAGATTCTCTCTTTGTCTTTCACCTTTGGCACTTTAATTACGATGTGTCTCAGAGGGCCTCTTCGCATCATTTGTTTGGGACTCTCTGTGCTTCCTGGACTTGCATGTCTATTTCCTTCACCAAATTAGGGAAGTTTTTTTTCATTATTTTTTCAAATAGATTTCTAATTTCTTGTTTTTTCTCTTCTTCTGGCACCCCTATAATGCAAATGTTGGACCTCTTAAAGTTGTCCCAGAGGCTGCTTATACTATCCTCACTTTTTTGGATTCTTTTTTTCTTCTTGTTCTGATTGGTTGTTTTTTGCTTCCTTATTCTCAAATCTATTACTTGATTTTCAGCTTCATCCACTCTACTGTTGTTTCCCTCTAAATTGTTCTTTATTTCAATTAGTGTATCTTTTGTTTCTGACTGGGTCTTTTTTACACTGCTGAGGTCCTCCCTAAGTTCCTTGAGTATCCTTATAACCAGTGTTTTGAACTCTGTATCTGATAGATTGCTTATTTCCATTTTGTTTAGCTCTTTTTCTGGAGTTTTGATCTGGTCTTTCATTCAGGCCATGTTTGTCTCCTCATTTGGCAGCCTCCCTATGTTTGTTTCTATGTATTAGGTAGAGCTGCTTTGATTCCATGTCTTGGTAGGGTGGCCTAATATAGCAGGTGTCCTGTAGGGTCCAGTGGCACAGCCCCCTCATCACCCAAGCTGGGTACTCAAGGTATGCCCTTTGAGTAAGCTGAGTACACCCTCCTCTTGTAGTTGAGCCTTGGTTGCTCTTGGCAGATCAATGGGAGGGACTTACCCAGGCCAGTCAGCTGCAAGGAGTGGCTTTGACTACTGACCACCAACCTCTGCTCTCCGTGGAGGATCAGCTGTGCAGGAGCAGGGTGTTGGTGCTCTGATGTGGTCTATAGCTGTCCACTGGGTATGCTGGCCCTGGGGTTTCCTGGGGCGGGGGTTGGGGGAAGGTGCAGGCCAAGGTCAGTCTTGGTCCCACCTGTGTTTTGCCCCAGGCTAACCTGCCTGAGCTGTAAAGCAGTCTGAGATGGCTGCAACTTGTGCTGGGCTTGGAGACTCACAGTTAAAGCCCAGCTGTGAATCCAGGCTGGCTGCTGCTAGTGCCCATGCTGGGGCTCACTGAGGCCAGCTGCTGCTTGTTTGAGAGAATTTAGGAAGTTGTACAGTATGAGCTGAGACAAGACCAGCTATTCATACAGAAAAGCAGCTTGGGTGGGCCTGTAAGTTGGGTGGGGTGGAGTCTCTAGGGATCTCCAAGGTGGGTCAAACAGTATTAGCCAGGTTGATGGAATCTCAGGTACGGCACCAGCCTGTTGTCTCAGTAGCTCTGCTGTGGGGGGAGGGGCTCAGAAAAGGAACAATGGCTCACCCCAATGCCAAATGCCAGGCACTTCAGCCTCTCCCAGCATGCCACTGGTGCCCTTCACGCTGCCACCCTGGCACTGGAGCTCAGACGGAGGGAGTCTGAGTAGGTGAGTTCGTGTGTAGGTTCTTTAAAAGGGACTGCTTGGGGCTCTGGCAGTTTCTTTCACTGACTCATTCCCTGCCGGGTTTTGCAGCAAGAAGTTGCGGGGACTTATCTTCCTGGCACTAGAACCCTGGGCTGGGGGGCCTGGTGTGGGGCTGGGACTCTGATCCCAAGTATCCCTCCTGAATTTTTATCCACCACATGTGGGGGAAGGACCAGCCTGTTCTGCATCTGCACCCTTCCTACCACTCTGGATGGATGTGGTTTCTTTAATTCCTTAGTTGTCAGACTTCTATTCAGCTCAATTTCTGACAGTTCTGAGTAATGGTCATTCTATATTTTAGTTGTAACTTTGATGTGGTTGTGCGAAGACGCGAGCCATGTCTGCCTATGCTGCCATCTTGACCGGGAGTCTCCCTTAGTTGCCTTTTAAATAAAGGGCTCTTTTAACGGCTGTCATCCCTTCTGTCCAGAGTTGCTAATGTGCTGGTTTTCCATTTAAAATGAACAGAAGCCTGCAATGCAGCAGACTTAGACAAAGTTCAGTGCTTTTTTTTTTAAGTGATAAAAACGGATCTAATTACACACTGAATGTCTACTGAAATCCCTCAGGGAAATTACAAATTATCTAGTTGAAGGGAATTTGAAAAAAGCCATTTTTAAAGTCTCAGAAAGATCAGTGTATGCCCCATGATTTATTTAAATTAATTTCTCTAACTGAAGGCAGAGCATTTCGTAACTGCAATCAACCAAGTTTCCACCTGGCCAACATCTGTTTCCAGGTCCCTTATTTGAAAAACTTTGGGATTTTAGTTAAAATGGTAGAAGAACAAAAGGAAGTAAGAAAGAGGGTGAGGCACAGATTTTTTGGTTTTGAAATAAGAAAACATGTGGGAGAAGTTCTTTGTAAGCCTTAAACAAAGCCCTATACAAATATGAGAGAAAGTATTCCTACCCCTGGTTCCAAACTTCTTTTATGTCCCCAGTAAAGGCCCCAGGTAGAAAGAAGGCATATCTGATGTGTAGCAGGACAGCGCGATCATTGTGAAAGCAGCTTTCACACCGAGGCACCAGCTCAGGCACAGGGACCATGTACTCCCACAGAGCAAGGATGGTCTCACGCTACCAGACTGAGCCACTGCACCCTCAGCCACCCGTTCGCTGCACAGGTGTCCACTAGGTACTAGGAGTTCTTCAGGCCAGCAGTCTCACGGCTCGGTGCACGAGCCAGAGCCAGACCAAGCACCTGTCTGGCCCTGGTCTGCTAACGGACACGTACAGAAATGAAGAGTAAGCATTTAGAAATGCACACCGCGACCCCTGACACTGGCAGTGAACCGTGGACTCCGCTCTGGGACAGGGAAAAGACCAGTTCAGGTGCCACCGCACTACTGCGGCGGGTCCCCTGGGAATGTGCCTGAGACGCGCCCTGTGCAGCGGAACACGCCCCAGTCCGCGAGGACGCAGAGAGCGAAGGGACAACGGAAGTGGTCCTTTACCTCGCAGAGCCTGGTCCCACGCCAGGGGTCCGCACACTTTTTCTGTAAAGGACCAGACAGGAGATGTTTCAAGCTTTGTAAACCACATACGATCTCTAGGTCATATTCTTTTTCTTTTTTTGTTTAAAAAACCTTTAAAAATATAAAAACCACACATAGGTTGTGGGCTGCACAAATGCAGGCAAATGGCTGGCTCTGGCCCCTGGGCCGCAGCGTGCTGGCCCCTTTCCGGGACAGGAGGAAGACCCCCGCCGTGGGCAGGACGAAGATGAGCCAGGGTGGGGAGGTGGGGAGAGGGGGTGGAGGGCGTGCACTTCCGGTTGTAAGCTGAGAAGCTCTGAGGGTGTAACGTGAAACACAGTGAGCATGGCCGACAACGCTGCCGCACAACTGGAATTCACCAAAGAGCAGAACTGGACTGTCCTCACCAAAGTACTTTTTAAAAAGATACACATGTGAGCTCATGGTATCTTAACCAGCTGTGCTGGTTAACCAGATGGGCAGGAATCCTTCCACAGTGTTTATGCGCATCAAATCGCTACGATGGACACCTCACATGGCTTAGAATTTTAGATGTCAATGCTACCTCCATAGAGCTACAGTGTAAAAGAAGACAAATTCACTCTATGGACCTAGCATCGTTTCTTGTTCTTCTTCATCTTAGTCGTCCATCATCATCGTCATCATCCCCACTCACTGACAAAACTTATCGACTGAACTCTTACTGTGCCTCGGGCCCTGGGTTGGGGCTGTGGGTCCAAAGAGGTGAGAGACGACACTGCCTCCACCGAGCTCCCCACCTGGCTGGGCGAGAGGCCTGGAGCCGTTGGGAGTGACGCAGGGACACACTCGGCAAGGACCACAGGAGGACGGCGAGAGCGCGTGCTGCAAGGGTACCGATGGTTTTTCTTTTTAGGGAAGAGAAATGGAATACAGCAAAATTTTGATCTTTTTGTACTAAGTTATGGGAGTAAGTAATAAATAACTCAAGGTCACATAGCTGGCCATGGCATGAAGCAATATTTTCTAGAGTGCGTCTGCCAGGCATCTCAAGAGTGGGGGGCTCCATGGTGAGCCCCCTTTGGAAGACGCCATCGGGCCCCGCAAGGCCTCGGAGAAAGAACTCTGCATACTAGTCCTCGCCTTGCTGGACCATGGACACAGGCCTCAGAGCGGCGCTTCCTCGGAACACCTAGGAGATGCTCACTTCCAGCGCCCTTTAGAACGCACAGCAGGACGTGCTGACCTTCTGGTCGTTAACTACAAGCCACGCTGACCAGGTGGGAAGGTGCCGCACAGCTGTCTGGTCTTCCTGCTGCTCCTTCACAGCCTCCCGATGTCAGGGGCACCATCGTCTTTCAGACGAGGCATTTTATCCTTCTCAACCCTTGAGACAGAGAAACAGCCCAAAGTGTCCACTCTAAGAGCAGCGCTGCGCTGGGTGAGGCACTGAAAACCAGCACAAGTCAGAGCACGTGGCCGTGGGTAGGTAAGGGATCGGGCCACCCGCCCCTCAGTCAGAGGAACAGCTGTGCGGAGAGAAAGGCCTCATCCTTCAGTCTGGACCCGCCCCTGGGCTTCTGCATAACTGGTTATGCCTTCACACAGAACCCTCTGCAGCAGCACAGGAGGTCAAGCTAATCCTGATTTCCAGACTGCTACCGTAGACCTCTTCCCCTGGGAAAAACAAAGCCAGTGGTACAGAACCCGAGCACTTTCTGGAAAGGGAAAATGTCTGATTAACTCACGTGGCTTTTCACTAGAGTGTCCACTCAGGAGGGCATCTGATGGCTATTGCAACTTAAATCACAGCCAAAATGTCCGTGCTGAGCGGCAGTCAGGAGGACAAAGGGTACACGTCAAACCCTTCAGGGTGACACGGCCGCACGGGCCGATGTCATGTCCAGCACAGGCCCACAGCCTACCCAGCTCACAGGCTCTCACTGTGCAGATCTGAGGGGCCTGGAACGGACACTGCGCCCTCTTCCTTCCTTCCTTCCTTCCTTCCTTCCTTCCTTCCTTCCTTCCGGGACTATGAATCGAGCACCTACTCTGGCCGGCTCTGATCAAGGCACTGGGAGCACAGAGATAAAAGACACGGGGGCTGCTGCCTTCAAAGGACTCCCTGTCTTTCAGCAGGAGAAAGAACAGAGACGAGACCCAGTGACAGCCAGCACATCCCGTGGGGCTGGCTTCAGGGACTGTCCTCTTAAGAACGCATGACGGAGAAGCGCAGACGGGGCAGCGGAGACTACTAAGAAGCAAAACGTCTGCACCCAACTCGGAGTAGAGCCCTTTCGTAGGATGGATGCGGGTGATAGCACCCTTCTGTGAAGGGAAATCCCAGCCCGGGACACCGTCCTCCGTCTGTGGAGAGACCTGAGCGACCAGACACCCTCTTCAGTGGCGAACGCCCTTTCCTCTCCCCAGAAACTCAGCAAGCACAGTTAGCACAAGAGCGATGGCACCACAACCATGAACCTAGTTTATCGGAATGATTTTTAGCAGCAATCATTGCCAATCAAAACAGAACGACAAAAACCACCCACCAGACCAGTGAACCCCACTTACAGCCTAAGGATGTTCAGGGGCTGTGTCACTCACTCATCAGCGTCCTTCACAAGGAGGGTCCCAGACCCAGGCAGGCACTGGGTGGCCTAACGGCTGAGGTGGTGCAACAGCCGCTGAGTGCACTGCCCCGACCATGACAATGTGTGGGGACCTCAGAGAAAGGAGCCCCTGACAGGCCCTCAGGAGCAGGCGACATCTCACTTGGGGCTGGAAGGGGGCACAGGAGTTTGTGTGCCAGATGCGTGGGGACAGGGAAGAGATTGGAAGTACAGCAAAGGGCACTCTGGGCAGAGAACCAGCAAGGACAGCGGCACACGCGCTCCAGAGCACAGGCCTGGTGAGAGCGCCGAGCGCTCGAGGGCGGCAGGTGCCATGCAAGGGACCGGCTCAGAAACGGCGGCCACGGCCCAGTCGCCGCAGGCCTTGGACGCCAGGCTGTGGAGCTAGGCTCTGTGGGACGTGGAAGCAGAGAGGTGCAGACACTGCACGCACAGCCCAGCAGACGCTTTCTGGGGCAAGTGGAGGGAGAGCGGACCGCATCGTGAGGGGTCACACCGTCCTCGCTCAGGCTCTCGTGCTCAAAGTAATCGGCACGGGGCGGCAGGAGCCGCAGCGCACTGTCTAAATGAGAGCAATTCCCGCCTGACCGATTTACTCCGTGAGAACCTCTGCTGAGACCCAGGCGCTGAGGAGGCAGCGGGCAAACCTCTGCTCTACTTGGGGAACTTGTTCCGTCTCCAGCGCCAGGGCCACCCGGGACCAGGAAGCAGAGAGGGCCTCTCTCCCTGGGGGAGGGGGTGAGACCCAGTGGCCAATCATCTCCACAGTAAATCTCACGTGACCAGAGGCCTGCCTTCTCCTCCAAGACTGGCCCCAAAGCCTCTGCCAGCACTGCTGGCTTCCCCTCAACTCGCTTCCCAGATACCATTCTTTCAACATCCCAAGCCCCCTGTTCGGAAAATCTGCCCCAGTGACCCTGACATTCAAAGCTGAGTCCAGCTGTGTGATGCGGGGCCAGTAACCAGGCTGTCTGAGCCTCCATTTCCTCAGGATACTAATATGTATTAATAGAGTGGTTGTGAGGGTCAAATAAAATAAATGAACATACTGCCTGACACACAGTAAGTGTTAACAGCAGATGCTAGTACACACTGCCCTGCAGTAAATCATCACGCAAGTGTCGTCACCTGCACCAGCTCACCGGTCTTGCAGCAGGACCCCTCCGCGTCACACAGGGAGCGCGGCAAAGTGATCTCCCCACAGTCGCACAGCCTGCGGGGGCACAGCCAGGACTTGAACGCGGGCCGTCTGGCCACGAGTCTGGGCTCTTGGGCTCTGGGCTGTGCTCCTCGATCATCCCACACCCCTGAACTGG
The DNA here is from genome assembly GCA_004026765.1 of Micronycteris hirsuta. NCBI lineage: Eukaryota > Metazoa > Chordata > Mammalia > Chiroptera > Phyllostomidae > Micronycteris > Micronycteris hirsuta. Next base: position 59,866 of record PVJI01004163.1, on the reverse strand, counting down.
GTGCCGGCCCACTGCTGACGAGGGGTGCTGGTTAAGTCGGCCAAGTTCCCGCCCCTTTGGGCCGCCCAGGCCGACTCCAAGCTCCTCGAGGGCTGAGGCTATGCTCTCAGGGCCTCGCGTGGTAAACAGTGTGTGCTGACCGGTGGCTCGGCTCCTCCCCTCACTCCCTCCCCCAGCGCCTCTACTGGCGGGCTCCTGCCCCGTCTCACCAGTGCACAGGAAACAGCCCCACAGCGGCCTGACACTGCTTTCCTTGGCAAGGCCCCCTTGCAAGCGCAGCCCTGGGCCGGGGTCTGGGAAGCCGGACTTGGCTCCCACCGCCCCAGCCGACAGGAGGGGCTCACTGGGCTGCACCGCGGAGCAGACAACGTGCCTTTCCTTCTGGGGTCTGGAGTGATGATACCTGCCAGGTAGCAGGTCTCACCTGACCGGCCCCCAGGAAAACCCCTGAGCACGAGTCTCTCGCGAGCTTCCCTGCGGGACAGCACCTCACTCGAGCGTCGTCCCAGGCCGCGTGCTGTGTGACGGCACTGGCAAGGGCCCCGGAGGTGGGCTCCTCGTTTCCTTGCGCTCGCCCGTGCGCCTCCCCTGACCGCTGGCCCTGCACCCTGCATGGCGACGAAGCACAGCCGTGCGCAGGCCTGTGCCGTGTCCTCCCAGCAGCAAACCGCCGAACTCGAGGTGGTACTGGGACCCCTACACAATAAGAAATCAGAAAATTTGTCCCCAAAGAGGTTGTACTGTTGTCTTCTGAAAGAATAGCTTACAACCTCCCCAAAGTCACAAGTGGCCAGTCGACCCTGGACCCAGCACTCCACGTTCAGTAGCACCAAACCCGGGCTGGCTGAGCAGCTGCGAGGACCAGCCCCTGGGCTTGGAGGCCTGCACACAGCCCAGCAGGGCGGGGAGGCGGCAGAGCAGGCTGGCGCCAGGGGACCACGGGGGTCTGGCTCGGCTGCACCCTGGTGGCTGAGACCTGCCGGGGCTTCCGTGGGCTCTCCTCCACCACGTGGGACCGGAGCTGGGGTGGAGGCGGGTGGGTGCAGATGCCTGAGGAAGGCCCGGCAGGGGCGCTGCCGGCCGTGCCCTGCTCCCCCTCAGGAGCACACTTTCAGAGACAGCAGGAATCAGAGGGGGTCAGAGAGGCCTAGGCAAAATGGCTGGAACTGTGCCAACCTCAAGGGTTACTAAGACAACAAGAGGGGAAAGGGCACGGATTTTGGACCGAGAGCCTGGGCTCAAATCCCATCTCTGCTATCACTTGGCGGTGGGGCCTTGGGGTGAGTTACCTAAGTTCTGAGCTGCAGCCTCCCACCCATAAAATGAGGGTAACAGGTGACCCGCCTCTCGAGGGGGCACTGTGAGCTATGCAGTCCCGCACGGGCCCAGCACACGGAGGAGCCCAACAGGCAGCGGCTGCGGTGCTGTGTGGAAATCCCAGCCCCGCACCGAGGGACCTGTGCCGTCACTGTCATCACCGTCGTCGTGGGATTCATTAAGGGACCCAACAGAGACAATACTCACAATCTTTTCTTATCCACCACTCGTTTCACGCGGATGGCTCTTTGTTCTGAGTAAAGTTTGCACACTCCTGTTGCAGGGAAAACACCAGAAAACAGACCATTTAAAACCGCTTCTCAGGCAACGGGACCGTTAAACACAAGGCGGCACCACGGCCTTCGGCCGGCAGAGCTCAACCGTGCGTCCCCGCTAGTGCGTCCCCACTAGAGTGAAACGCCGCGCTGGCCGTTACGCTACAGTGCAGTACTTTTCAAGTAGTCCTCGATGAAGTCCACCACGGCGCTCCTGTGCTCCTTCACTTGCTGGGAGTGGAGCTCCTTGTGCGCTGCAAAGAAGAGACGGCACTTAGGTCTCCGCACTCAGCCACGCCAGAGAGCAGCCAGGCGGCTTCCTCGGAGTGGCTATTTCATTCAAAGCAGTCTTTAACATATAACTCTGAGACGAGTGTGGGGTCAAGTGACAGGACACTTTTTGAAGAGGAAGACTTATCAGGCTTTACAGGAGGGCGAGGTTAAACCTGCAGAAAAACTGCAGTCACGCACTTCACGGTTTTCATAGCACCCCACTTCCTGAGAGCCGACCTGTTTGCGTTAGCAGCACCCAGGGCTCCAGCTGACCTTCAATGACACGTTTAAATCCTGCTCGCACACCCGCTCCCACGGCCTGAGCGGTGCTGTTGCTGAGCTGGGAGGCTCTGCCCTTCAACTCAGCCACACCCATCCCGCGGTGGAGGAGGTGGGGTCAACCTCCCTGGACTCCCACCCACAGGGACGCCTTTCTTCTGCACACTCCCACATCTTCTTACAGCCTGTGCCACTTACTTTGGTGGGGCAGCTCCCAGTAATGGAGCGGCTGAGCACCTACTATGTGCAGGCTGCCAGTACAACACTCAACACGCACCACTGCTGGCAATCCAAACAAGCCAACGGCTATTACGTCATGCTGGTTCCACACACAAGGAATCGAAGGCTCAGCATCAGTGAGGAGCCCGGGTGGCAGGCGCTGGCACTAGTCCTGGTTCTGTTAACGTTTGTGTGTAAGTGCAGACTCGTAAGGGCAGGGGGCGTGGTGGATGCCCTTCACCTGGGGGTCGGGTGGGAAGCTCAGCTTTCATTGGAAAACACTGGGCTTTCATCGGACGCCCCAGGGGGCCCTTCGGGCTTCTACTGGAAGCTCCCCAAACAGAAGTCTGTGTCGAGAACACAGCAGCCCTTGGCCACTGCGAACTCTACGCTATTTAACGCATTCTGTATCTGCCTCAGCAAACGAAAACACAACTGAGGAAGACAGGTGACCTGGGAAGCCACCTCAGAGCCTCAGTCAGCCGCACACACCGGTGACAGTGAGAGGACGCGGCCCGACGGGGGCTGGCCGCCAGGGTCCTGGGCACGCCGTAGGAATTTACTGTTCACAGCAGCCCTGAGAGGTGTGCCCTGTGACTGTCTCCCATTCCAGGGAAGGGACGAGGCCCAGTGCCATCGGGCGACTGGCCCAAGGCCACGAGGCTAGAAGCTGGTGCAGCCAGGAGGCTCTGGAGCCTTCCTCCCAACCACGAGAGCCCGAGCCTGGAGTTCACCTCGTAGCACAAGTGCAGGGCATGGGTCCCCCTCTCTCATCGCCGTCCACACGGACCGAGGGAGTGCCACGGAGAGCACAGGCACGCACACGCACACCCGTGCACCCGTCTCCTGTGACCCTGGCCCCTTGGTCAATTTCAGTCCTGTCTGGAGAGGTCTTTTCCACCTCCCTTCCTCCTCCCGTGTAGTTACCGTGAATTACGGCCTCTTCATTACTTTTAATGCTTGGGTTAAAACCCTGCCCAAGAGAAGAGAGATTTTAAAGGGTTAAGCCTGGACCTAAACAGGCACACGATGGGGAACCCTGGCCAGCTGGGCCTTCAGAAGGCAGAGAACGTAGCAGAGTCGCAGCTATCTGTCGCCTCTGTCAGAACACCTCACCTTGAGTCCTGAGCTGCTGAATGGCTTCTGAGCAGGTCCTCATGAATGTCTGCGCGTCCTGGTCTATCTGGTCTCGTTCCGTGTCCGTCATCCTCCCGTGCTCAGACATGATATGGCTAAAGGAGAGAGAGAGGAGGGGTGAGGGCAGAACGAGAGGGCAGCAGCGAATGAGCCCCTCGTGCTGTCTGCGTGGGGCATGAAGGGAAGAAAAGCATCCTGCTGAAGTGACCCCACTGAGACTTGCAGGGTGTGCGAGGAACGGCCCGGCTGGGCGGGGAGGGAAGGATCTGGACGGTGGGACTGACACTCAGAAGGCTGTCGGGCAGAAAGACCCCCCCAGAGACCAGAGCGAACGGCCCAGCGCAGGGAGGGCGAGGCGGGCATGGGGCGGGCTTGGATGGAGGACCATGGGAGGCCACTGCACGCACACTTTCACACGACACGGCGACAGAAGCGGCCTGCAGCAGAACACGCTGGGTGCCACGTGGAGGACGGCGTGGACACAGTTTGGAGGCCCCCGAGAGGTGTGTGAGCAGCTGTCCCAGGCTGCCATTCCTTTCCCTGTGGACTCCCAGCAAAGGAGCTTTTAGAAACGCAGTTCGCCTCCCCAGTCAACACTCAGTTAAAGTCCCTCAGGTCAGCGGCTAGTAAAGGTGTCACTTTCAGCAGTGAGCACATGAAGTTCAAACACGAGTTTTGTTACCTTGTTCATTTTTGCTGGGTTTGGACGGGCATGGCCACTTGATTACTTATGACTCTAGCTGCCTGATTAAACACTCTGGACATGACAGCTGAAGTTACAGCCATCCAACACGTCAAGTCGAAGAGAACTCAGATAATGTAGAGTCAAGTCATTCCATTTCCACTCGCCCCACCCCCCCAGAATAAAATACCAAGTCCTGACCGCCCCGCCCCCACCCGTGACCTTACTTCCTGCCTCAGGCCCTTACTCACTTTGCTCCAGCCACACTGGCCTCCTCCAGCCCAGCCTGGAATGCTCTCCCTGCAGGAGGGTGGCTGCTGCTTCCTGCTGACCTCCGCTCAGAGGGCCTGCTCAGAGCCAGCTTGCCTGGCCACCCCCTGCTCAGCACCCCCCCCACCGGTCTCAGCCCTGAGCCAGGCAGTAAGCCCCCCTCTCTCAGCTCCACAGTCGCCCTCCTCCTCCCCTCCTCCCCCTGCGTTGGGGCGGGGGCTCTCCCAGCCATGCTGCCACTGGACATCCAGTCCTCGCCCGCCGCACCTTTCTTCAGGGCACTCACTGCTCCCTGGAACCGCATTCGGACGCCTATCTCCTCCAATCGGCGCACAGCCACACGAAGCAGGGACTCGGTCTTGCCCACTTCTGTCTCTCCGACCCCGAGCTGGAACGGTGCCCGGCACGAAGCAGGCATGCCGGCACGAGCTGAGCTCCTGGCACTTAGCAGGCACCGCTCCTGGTGCCTTTCACACACTTGTCTACTTAACTGGCAGGAGAGTTCCGAGGAAGAGAGGTGACCGGTAAGAGGGCGCTCTCTGAAGGAACTCTGGCGAGGCAGGACACAGCCGTGGGGAGATGAGAGCGAACACTCCGAGTGGGTCACAGAAAGGCATCGGGGCGGCAGAGAGCCTGTCGGGAGAACAGGCAGTGGCTCAGGTCGGCTGGAGCTCGGGAGAGAAGGGACAGGCTCTGGGCGGGCCTCCAGCGCTGGTCACAGGCGTTTTACTCTAGCCAACGGCAGGGCTGAGCTGGACGAAGATAAACGTGGCGGTACCACGGTCGGTGGAAAGAGGAGTGGCCAGACAACAGTGATGGAAATGAGGCAGAGAGCCCTGCCCTCCTCATCCAGTACCCCAGCCCCACGGGACAGAAAGGGGCAAGGCAGAGCGTGAGTCAGGCGGAGGGAGGACTCTGAGGTGCAGAGTCTCGGGAGTGGAACAGACGCTGGAAGCGTCATCAGACCCGGCGCCCTGCGCCTGGGTGAGCAAGGCATTGAGGGAAACCAGGAACGTGGACGGAAGAGAAGGGAAGGACAAGCCGGAGTGTGAAAGAAGCACCGTTCACACTTGTCCTCTAGTGCAGCCCAGAAGGACAGAAGTGAGGCTCTTGAGACCGTACGCTCCGTGACTAACACGTCGCTTCGAACAGGGACCAGGGCAGACGGGCTTCAAACCCATGTGCTAAAACCCCACAGAAACCGAGGGGGACTTCCAACGCTAGAGGACGGCCCCCTCGAGGTCGCAAGTACATCCAGGGTGGGGCGGGGGAAGCCCTGGGACCCACGTGGCAATGGCCGCAGAGCCGAGGCCAGGGCGAGACCGCTCACCACGGCCTGACAGGGGAGGGCCGCATGGCGCGGTGTGCAAACCGGAGGAGCAGACTGCGTTCTCTTGGTGGCACTCAGAACGCACGCGGTCGCTTGGGTGCTGTCTCACTGACCCTGTGTGCTCGCCTCTGAGGGCCACGGAGAGGCCTGGCCCCTGAAGCTCGCTGGAGTGGGAAGCGACGAGGAGACGTCCAGAGGGCAGGCAGAGACGGAGGAGACGGTGGTGGCAGAGAGAACCAAGAGTTAAGAGCTCGCTATTCAGGGTCGAGTGGGTCGAGGGTCAAGTGGGTTGAGTGGGGTCGAGTGCGTTGAGGGTCGAGTGGAAGTGGACAGACAGGGGCTGAAATACTCGCTTTATCGTGATTATTAATGTCAAGTGGCCCTCTGGTGTCCAGCTGCGCTGCTCTCCCACTCCCCTCGGTGACCGTTTCCTATCTTCTCCCCGCGTCTGAAACCCCCAACGCCTGCCTGCTGTCAGAGAGACCTCTGCTTCCCGTCTTCTGAGAACCACAGCCCGCCCACCCCCATGCCTCTCCCTCTGGGCCCACCCATGGTGCCCTTCCTCCAGCTGCTGTGGAAGCACCCATCTCTCAGCCGGCCCCCACCCCGGGGCACAAGGCCGGCCCGGCCCCCCTCGTCTCTCTCTCCTGCACCGCTAGCCTGAGGGATGAGCGCGTGCACTGTGTCTGGACAGGGTCTGGCACACCGTGGGCACGACGTGTACTGGTTGCTAATAATGCCAACTTCTTCCTGTCCGCTGGATCTTTCCTAGCTACATAAAACATGGAGGCATTTCTCCCAACTTAAAAAAACAAAACAGAACAAAACCTCTCAATTTCAATGTCTCCTACCAGCTACTGCCCAATTTCTCCCCTCTTCTGATTAAAACTTCTCTAAGATGCCCAGGTCTCCGTTTTCCTGACCTCTCTCTCCCGAACCCAGTCCAAACAGGCTTGTACCCTCATCGCTGCCACCCTGGCTCCCCCAGGCCGCCACGGAGCCCACGCTGGCTCAGCCCCCTCCAGGCACCCGGGGCAGCCTGGGTGTCGCTGGTGGCTCCCCCTGCTCCCCCAACTTTCCACCCACTAGTTTTCAGCCTGTTTTGTGACAGCTCTTAGATCTCGGAGCATTCAGTGACAGACAGTTCATGGCTCAGTCCCTGAGTCTCTCCGCTGTCTGCACGGCTCCCTTGGTAAGTCCGTCAAGGCTCACGGCTTTCACTACCAGCTGTAGACTGACAAGTCCCAATTTTATACATTTAGCCTGGCCCTCTCCTTGAACCTGAGACACATGCATCTAACTCCCTCTCCAACAGCTCCATTCAGATATTTAACTTCCATTTCAAATATGCCCAAACTGAGCTCCTGCCTGCTCCCTTCCCATGGCTCCGCAGCCACCACCCCGGCCTGAGCCCCTGGTAGTGCCGTGCCTCCAGCTGCTTGGCCCGGAACCTGGGGTCGTCCTCGCCGTCTCTTTTCCTCTCCTAGCTCAAGACTGAGCCACCCACAAATCTTGCTGGCTCTACTCTCAAAGTCCTTCCAGAACCTGACCTCTTGCTCCCACATCCGCTGCCACGTCCCGGCCCACCCAGCAATCTCTCACCGGGCCCGTAACAGCAGCTCCCCAGCACTGCCGCCTCCGCGCCATCCTCGGTCGGGCCCGACACGCTGTCCAGCCTCCTGGTCAGGCCCCATCAACCCTCCCAGGGCTTCCCACCCGAGTCGAAGCCGAGGTCCTTACAGGAGCCTCACGAGCGGCTCCTGCCACCTCTCGGAGCCCACCCTCGACGACCCCCATCCCTCCTGCGACAGCCACACGCCCCTCCTTGCCTCCTCGCCGTGGCCTGAGTGTATGGGCGCACCCCTACCTCAGGACTCTGGCCCTTTGCTGTCTCCTCCTCCTGGAATGTTCTCTCCCCGGATATCTCCATGACACTCAACGTCCCCCTGGAGGCCTTCCCTAGACCTTTCATAAAATTGCGCCCTCCTCCGCACTTCCCATTCCCGTCCCCTTGTCCCCGGCCCCCAAAAGCACCTACCCTGCTCTAGCATTCCATGTGTTTTCTTCCTTGCCTGTCTTCCCTGCAAAGTGTAAGCTCCACGTAGGCAAGGGCTTCTGTCTATCTGTTCACTGTTGTGCCCCCATCATCAAGAGCGCTGCTAGCATTTAGTGGGCTGACTGATCAATAAATCAATAATCAAATACTTGTTGAACGATCCAACTCAATGTGTGAGGCTGACCTGGAGAAGAGGCCTGATGCTCAGCTACAGGTGTGCTCCGTAACAGGCCTCCCGAGCTGAGCTGCCCGACCCCAAGACTTGCAGGCGCCCCCCCCTCCCCCGTGCCTTTCCTGGAAAACAAGGCACACAAGGGCAGGGAATCCGTCCATCCTGACGCCAGGCCGCTCTCGAAGAGAAAAGGGAAGAGCTGAGCGTAAGCCTCTTCTCAGGCACATCCATCAGCTGAGTCTCCTCGTTTACTGAGGCCCCTTCCCACCGCGCAGCCCATCTCCAGAGAGAGACGGAAGGGAGAAGACCGCCCCCGGGTTCCTGGGCAGTAGATGGTCCTTGAAACCTGGTAGAATAAGGGAGTATTTCCCTGTCCCAGCACCCCCGCCCTCCACCCTGCATCTGGTTTTCTTAACTAGTTTGGCTTCACAGGGTGCCCCTAACAGAGTGCACGGCTGAGCAAGCATGCCAGACCCGCCCCGCCCCTCCCCCGACCGGCAGACCACTGAGGGAGGGGGAGGGTGGTGAGCAGAGGGGCACGGAGCCTGTGCTGCCCGGACGGAAACTGTCCCATCTGACAGGAAGGCTAACAGGGCCAGGGGCAAATAGAAAGGTACCTATAAATGACTAATTCCAAGAACATTAGAGTAACATCTTCCTATGTTCCATTTTGATTTAATGGAACCTCAGCTCAGTGAAATGGAATAGGCCTAAAGGTTAATCTGAGAAAACTGATCACACAATTAAAAGGTGACGCTCCTTTAGGACATATTATACTTTAACCTTTTAAATTGGAAGTGAACAATATGGCTATTCTGTTAGTAACAACAGAAACCAAGACAGTTTTGTTGCCAGGGTATTGCAGAAAAGGTGCATCTACCAGAAGGGGAGAAATTGTTTTTAAATAAAATCATTCCAGAGGTCCAGCCGGAGGCTGCCAGGTCGCATGCTGCTCTGCGCTAGTAAAATGTCATTGTTAAAAAATGTTAAATGAGTCAACAAACCCTGACTCTCCATCATGGAAAAAATCACAGCTTCCTAATTCTGTCAAACGCACACAGCCCCACGGGTTTGAAGGCAGTGTTTCCACATGTGTTCTTTCCACCCCGCCGCCACGCTCCACCCAGACTGCCGCGGGGCGCAGGCCGGTGGGCGGGGCGAACGAGGAAGGCTTCCTGCGGTCTAGGGCTTTGGGCAGCAGGACTTCCTGGGACAAGAGAGGACGGCCTTTCTCCCTCTGAAGAGACTGTAGGCACTGAGGCCAATGCTTCTTCCCTAGTCGTCCCTAGTCCCCGTGGAGTTTCTGCGCCAATCACCTCCCCAAGGGTGACACCCAGCCTCCCCAGCCCTGCCCCTGTGGGGGAGGAACTCCCCCCGACTGACGGCCCTGCAGAGGAACTGGGCAGAACAAGGACATGCTGGCCACAGCTTCTCTCCTTCCTCACCTTTGGGGTCTGCCTGCTGTTCTGCACCCCTCTCTCATCTGCTCTACAGGCCCCTGCTCCCACTGTCTGTGCCCCAGCAGCTGGGACTGCTCAGTGGCCCTCACAGCCAAACGAGCCTGCATAATTCAGGAGCCTCCCTCATCAGGGCCACCCACCCGCAGACCTAAGCACTGCCAGCACCTGAGATTTTGCTGGTGGTGAAACTGACAGCATCTCCATCCCAATCCCAGGGACCTGCCTCCTGCCTCGCCTTCCCTCCTGCTCTCCCTCCCACCTCCCTCTGGCAGGAAACAGAGGTGCTTTCTTTTTTAAATGACCACCCCAACTGCATCATAGGTCAAAGGGCATTCCAATTCAATTACCATTCACCAAGGGACTCACGTGTGCCAAGAACCCTCACATTTAATCCTTGTTAAGAACACGGTCGACATTTTGCAAACAAGCCAACAAGCCCGAGGCTGTGGCGTGAGCTGTGTGCATCCACGGGACCGACACTCAGCAGAGCTGCACTGGCTCTCAGGTGTGGTGGCCCCGAGGCCCCCAACGCCCTTGCTCTTTCAAAAGGACCAAAAACGGGGCTGGGAACGGGACTCAGAAGACACTCGGTGGCAACAACCAGCCGCCGGAGAAAGGGACGACGGCTGGCCAAGACTAGGAAAGCCTCGGGGCCGCCACTCCACCTGACGCTCGAGCCACACGCCCGCGAAGGGCAGCGCAGGCCTGGCCCCGGGAACCTGGGTCCTCAGGCCCACCGTGGCCCAAGGAAAGGCCTTGGAGGGAGGCTGGCTGTGGTGGTCTGCGGACATTGGAGCCGAGGGGAGCTGAGCTGTGCCATTCCAGAACCGCCCTAGTGACTTACAGTCAAAGGTTCAGAATAACACCCTGACACAGCAGCCTTTTTATCAATCAGGTGCTTTTTCTTTTTGCGCTTCATGTCAACTCCTATTGTCGTTTTTTTTTTAAGATTTTATTTTTCTTTATATAAGGGAAGGGAGGGAGAAAAACATTAATGTGTGGTTGCCTCTCACACACCCCCCACTGGGGACCTGGCCTGCACCCCAGGCATGTGCCCTGCCTGGGAATTGAACCAGCGACCCTTTGGTTCGCAGCCCACGCTCAGTCCACAGAGCCACACCAGTCAGGGCTCAACTCCTATTTCTTACCTAAATCTCCCCACTGGCTGGCAAGTGATTATCGCCCTGATGACCTCAAGCAGGGCTCTGCAGGTGGGCGCAGTATATAAGCAGGTGACGCTGTGGGCGGGCCGTGTGGCCTGTCACAGCTGCTCCCTTCTGCCGTCCCAGCGCCAAGGCAGCCACAGGAACTCACTGCCAGACGGACCCGGTGCTGCTTCAGTCACCCTGTTAGCTAGCACTGAACTCTGAGTTCCACATACTTTCCACACGTGGTGAGCATCATTATTTCCCCCGCCATTTAAAAGCGTACAAGCTGCTCTCAGTGCACAGGCGGCACAGACACAGGGGCAGCTGGGCTTGGCCTGCGGGCTGCAGGGAGCTGAGCCCTGGCTGGGAGGGGACGCTGGGCTTCACGGATCCAATGAGGTGGCTGGGGCTGAGGGACGTTAAAGCCTCCACCCAGCGGGACGCCTCCTGGAGGCAAAGGGACGCTCAGGGCGCATTCCCGTGAAAGAGCCCCACCGCCCTCCCAGAACCTGTGTCGGCAGGGACCAAACACAGGGGCTGCAGACTGGAGGTTGAGACCAGTGTGCACCAGTTCTCCCCAGGGACTTCCATTCGTTCGGACTGTGAATCAGCAGCCAGCACACCCACTGGTGTTCAGAAATGCGATCCACACTGCCATCTAGTGTTGACCGACTCCTTGAACTAAACTTAAAAAGCAAGGACTTCTTGGTACTGTGCGTTAGAGTAACTTCTAGTACTATGTGCTAGAATGATAATTTTAGTACATTTTTAAATTATACAAACAAATACACTTAAATGCATAAATTTGCCTACTTGTTTCAGTAGACAAAGTGGCAGGGATTATTTAAAATTCATCTGAGGTATAACTAGTTTCTCTGTTAAAGCGTTTCTACGAAATAGTTTCATTTTGTATACATTAACAAGGTTTTTAAAAAACACCAGGAGGTTTCCTTATTTTCCAGCTTTGTGAGAGGAAGTACAAATGCCGTTGCTTCCTGAAGACAAAAGCCTTCAGCTGCCCTGAATGCCGTCACATCCTAGGTCCAACCCACCCCTCACAGAGCACACAGAGCACAGGACTGCGTCCCACGGTGCCACGGAGGGAGGCCGGCACAGCAGGAGACCCGAGATCCGCCCTGCAGTGTCCCTGTCTGGTGGGAGCTGGGGCCTACTCCAGAAACCGTCCTGGAAGCCTCGGTCGAAATGCTTCCTCTCTTTTTAAAAATCCACCTGACCACAACCCTCCCTGGAGCCAAGGGCTCAGCACTCCACGTGCCACGCTCACGTGGCTGGCATCATCCCCTCACCTGTTTAATAAGCGTGAGGCACTCTGCCTCACTTGCCTCTGCTGTCCACAACATGACGGGGCATCCAGAACAGCCAACACGTGGGGCATGAGGGCAGGAGACGGGGCCGCGGGGCGAGCATCACTCAGAGGCGGGGTCTAGCAGAGTGCCCGCCCCCCACCAGGGCGGGAGCCCCCATGCTGTGTGGGCACCACTGCCAAACTGACCTTCCCCATTTCAACGCTGAGCGTCACTCAGTAAAAGAGAAGAATATGGGTGTGGCCCTGACTTATGCGGCTCAGTTGGCTGGAAATCATCCCACAGAGTGAAAGGTAGCTGGTTCGATTCCTGGTCAGGGCACATGCCTAAGTTGTGCGTTCAATCCCCAGTTGGGGTACGTCTGAGAAGCAACCAATCGATGTTTCTCTCACATTGACATTTCTCTCCCTCTCTTTCTCCCTCCCTTCTCTCTCTCTAAAAATAAAGATAAAATATAGTTTTAAAAAATGTAATATAGGTACATTTATTAAGGGAAAAGAACAGTCAGCAAAGTCATGGTAAAAAATATGTACTTACCTATAAGCATTAATATAATCTTTCCTGTGCTCCAGGAGAAAATCCCTCAGTTTGCCAATGTGCGAAATCTAAAATTAAAAGAAAAAAAATTTTATAGATCGATGTTGCCATCACATGTAATAAGCTTTGAGTTAACAGAGGGTGGGATGCGGGGCGTAGGAAGACTGTGAAACCACAGACTGGACAACTCTGGTTTCAGACTCTCACACAGCCACTTCACCGAAGTCACCCACGTCCCGGGACCTCGGTCTCTAACGGCTCCTTCTTCCTGTCACTGCTGTGATCTATGACAGCAAGAACTGACCTCTAAGGGACTTGGAGATCACAAGAAGTAATGTGCGTGCAGCACCTGCACAGCAGGTGCCCGAGGAAGGCCAATTCCTTTTCTATGTGTCTGTCCAAAGCGGTCCAGACCGGTGTGCGAGGGGATGGGCGCCAGGCCTGCAGCTTTCCCCTTCGCAGAGAGGGCCGTGCAGAGCAGCAGAGCTGTGGGTCCAGGGGCCACTGTTCACCCCATCGCCCCTCCGGCCCACGTCTGCGGGTGGACAAGAGGAACAGAGATGTGCAAGGGCTTCCACGTGAGGTGGCTGACTTCCAGCATCACGACAACTGACTGAAGCACCTGCCGTGCGTCAAGCACTGTGCGCGGAGCTGTGAGTGAGGAAGCAGAATAGAGAGGCAGGGAGAAGGCGAGGAGCGGGTGGACAGGGGTGGACGTGTTTCCAGGAGGAGAGCGTGACCGGCTAGGCCGGAGGCCTGCTCTGTCCTTCGCCCACCGCTCAGCTCGCTTCCTCCTAAAGCCGTCTGTGTGCTGCAAACGCACACAGCCCGGCCTGAGAGGGCCTGCTCAGCTTCCATTTCTTCCACGAAGGTCTGCTGTCCAGGCCAGCTCCGGCCACTTTTCACTTTGCTCTGCACTCAAAAGCACTTGCGCACACCACCCACCGGCACTCCATTACACCCAGCCTGTCCTCGCCCGTAACTCCTCTACACGTACGCTGGTCAGGGGGCCACGAGCCATGCCAGGAGGGCCCCAAACACACGTGAAGCACAGGACGGGGTCAGTGAGTATTTGGGGAGTGAGCACATGTCTGAATATAAAAATGGTATTTTCACAAGAGAAGCATTCGGCAGTTGTCTGGAGGCAGGGCCGTGAAGGTGCAGTTGAATTTCCTACAGAGTCTAGGCTAACCGTAAGTGCAGTTCGGAGAAGCACCCTCAGGCCTTTCCAGAGCAGAAATCAAAGAAAAAGCTACATTGCCACAGTCCTCATTTATCTACCAGATAACAAGGGCCAAGTCTGTCCCACACCTGTCGGCCGGCCAGGGGCTCGCCCTCACTCCTGCAACGGCGCCCGCGCCCCAGCAGCCCTGCGTGGGCCCCAACCTCACCGCTCTGGGAGGCGGACCCTCACAGGGGCTCTGTGGCTCGTCCCAGGTGGCACAGTTAGTGCACGGGGCCCGCACTCGCACTCAGGGCTGTCTGAGCCACACTCGGCACGTTTCCCAGCTCGCCGACCACAGCTGCGCACTCACACCCCATTCCCATATTCCACTAAAACTGCAGTGTAAAATCGGACTTTTAAGTCTGTTGGGAAAAAAATTTAAGGATGTGCAAGCAAAGTGTTTACTGCATCACATACAAATCTGACCAAATTACTCTATTTTAATACTTTTCGTACCGCTCACGAGTTTTCTCGTGTTTCGCGCGCCATCTGTTAAGGACCGCATCAGATGATTTAATTAATGTGCAGTTTGCCCAAAAACCTGCGGTCCCTGGTGTATGTCTTAGAGATTTCTATGTGGTACGAAATGTGTTAAAACTTTCCATGGTTTCTATGCCCTTGCCCAACCCCTGGCCACGAAGGGCCAGGTAAACAACATAAATGAGTAGAGCAAGGGAAGTGGCCAGGTGCGGACCCCAAACGGTGGTGAGCTCTGGGTTCAACGTACACTGCAGCCAAAGCAAGCAGTTCTGCTGACTGATTTGCCAAAAAGCAGCCAGAGCGTTACCTCTGGGCCTAACCAATGGGGTCAAGTCCTAACTCCAAACAGCACGCAAGGCCCTTCTCAGTTCAGCTGCAGAAGCCCACACGACCTTGGACCCTACCATGTCCCCCAGGGTCCGCGTCCCAGGGCTTCCCACGATGCCCACCCACGCGGTTCCCCTTCGCTGGGGTGCCCTGTCCACTTTTCTCCACTGCCAAGTCCTCCTCCTCCTTCCAAAGCCTCTTTTCCTCCCCACGCCCACCCCACACCCACCCTACAGCCGGGCCCACTCGCACACGTGTACCCATGTTAGCACCTGTTCCTTCGTGGCAACATGACTCGTGAGGGGCTGGCTCCCCTCCCCAGACCGGAAGCTCCCAGAGAGCAAAGGGCCCTCTCTGTCCTCGGAGCTAGTCAGGCGCAGCTCCTGGTGCAAAGCGGAGCCGCGGGTGTGGACCAGTGGGCGCTGTGCATCCCCAGAGGACACTGACCGCGGCAGGCAGCACAATGCCACCGCCCTCCCCGGAAGAGGCCCAGACCTAACCCCTGCAACCTGTGAGGACTCTGTTACACGGCAAAAGGGGACTCGGCGCAGCCAACGGAGTAAGGCTGCTCATCAGGTGACCTCAGAGCAGGAGAGACCCTGGACTCTGCAGGCAGACAGGCCCTGTGTCACCACGAGGGTCCTCCCCGCGGCAGAGAGTCCGAGGGCAGCACGGGAGGGTGGCCTCCACCACCGGGCCAGGCCAGGGAGGGGCTCTCCTCTGGAGTCTCCCTGGAAAGAACGGAGCCCTGCCCACGCCCTGACTTCCGCCTTACAAAACTACCCGGTAACAAATGGGTGCTGTTTTAAGCCACTGAGGCTGTGGTCATCGGTCACAGCAGTAAGGAGAACTAACACGCCTTGTCTTAGTTTGGGCCGCTCTAACAAAGTACCACAGGCTGGATGGCGTGAACAACAGACGTTTCTCCAGGCTTTGAGGCTGGAAGCCCACGATCGAGGCGCTGGCCCCTTCCCAGGGGTGGACGCCGCCTCCTTGCTGAACCCTCACACGATGAGAGGGACAGAGATCGCCTCCCTCACGTGTCTTCTCAAAGGGCGCGAATCCCATTTACGGGAATCCACCCTTCCGGCCCAGTCCCCTCCCAAAGGCCCCACCTCCAAACCCCATCGTACTGGGGAGCAGGGCTGCGACCTAGCAGTTTTTTGGGGGACACAAACACTCAGTCTACAGTGCCCCTGCTTAGGACCTGAACATCCAAAACAGGTTTCTTTAGGGGTAAAAAAATTTTCCACGAAAAAAAGTTTTAAAAGGTCCAAGGAACGTTTTGGAAGGAATCTAATGCATAGGCTAAATCCAGCGGCCTCCCCCTCACCCCACAGCCCCATCTCAGCTGGTTCCAGTCCAACCGGCGGACGGCACACAGGGGTGTGCCAGAAACCCGGAGGTCCCCCCGGCAACTCAAAAGACTTAATTATAAGAGCTTTCACTTAAAGTATAACAAGTGTGATCCCAATTTCTTATGCTCTGTAATGGCAAATTTCTATAAAATGAATTTATTTAAATGGAGTTAAGGTTACTCAGGATGAAGTGGAATTCTTGGTAAGTTAGGAGGTGTTATGTAATTACTGACTTAACAATATGATCAGAAGAATAACTCAGTGCTTAACGTGAGCACAACGCATGAAGTGATACTTAGGCCAGGAATGAAAAGAAATAAATGAGCACTAAGATTTCTACAGGTGTTTGACAGCCCTGGAATTGCATCAGCTTCCTGATTTAAAAACACAGAAAACTCACAATAGATCACTCACGGAGGAAAAATGCCGCCAGCCCTTTCGTTGGCACAAACAGGCACCCGGAGCCCCTGTGGTGCCCAGGACGGGCTTTCTCCTGGAGAATGCACACAGCCTCAGCGCGGGGCCGCCGCCCCTGCGGACACCCGCGGCCAGGACCTGGCCGTGTGCTGCTGTGCCCCAGCCCTGCTTCTGAGACTGGACTGCCACAGACAGCACACTGCACACGGCCCTGGCACGCGCCTGGCATCGCCAAACTCCAGAGAGGTAGCGGAGTGGCGTGCCTGGGGTTTGGAATATTTCCACGTATTACAGTGCTGCTTTTGAAGGAGTCCTCACACGTGTGTTTCTGCAGAGAATGCTTCTTACCTTTAAGAGGAGAAAGGCCATCATTCCAGTGTCGAGTGTGGCAAGAAAATCAGAGTAAACTGAAAGAGCATTTGCCCTATAAACGTGTAAAACTAGCAGCAGTTTCTGAGTCTTGAGATCATCGAAGGACACGGGGTGGGGGGTCCCGCAGTAGGGGTAGGGAGAGGGTCCTGGAGGAAGGAAGGGGTTACTGGGAAAGTGTCTGGGGCCAGGTCGGTGCAAGGGCTAACGTCAGGGAATGCGAGGGGGGCTGGGCCGTGAGGGGGCGTGCCACAGGTTTGGGCAGCTGAGGGACACGCCGTTCTCAGAGCCCCAAGCCTTGGTGACTGCGCTCTCTCTGCCTGGAACTGCCTTCTTCCTTTACCCCAACCCCACACCACCCAAAGAGCTCCTGCACAGCCTTCCAGGTTCCACTGAAATGTCTCCTCCTCCATGAAGCCTTCCCTAACACCTCTCTCAGTATTTTACAGACACCTGCCAGCGGTTTCCTCATTGTATTAGAGGTATTCGTCTACGCCCCTGCTCAGCTTCGATGCAGCCCCTTGCAGGCAGATCTCTGTCCTGCTCACTGCTGTACCTCCAGCAGTGCCTTGAATGTTAGAAAGGTGGGAGAAGGGGGAGAAGGGACAGAAAAAGGCTTCAAGATCGAATCACTTCTGACTTACGAGTTAGATCAAAAAGGTATCAAAGATATCACAAGGTTGCACCTAGTAGCTAAAACAGAAAGACGAGGAAAGCAGCAATATTCAATATAATACCTCCTCCATGCCTCACTTTAAGTGGGTTACATCACTTAATTCTGCCTACCTGTGGAAGTCAGTATTCTTCTTAGTGCAAGGAAACCAAAGCTGAGAGAGAGAGAGACAGACAGACAGACAAGACACCCACCGACAGAGCTGAAACCAGAACCCCTAACGACGCCGAGCTGCATGGGCTCCCTCAACGCTGTCACACTAATGAAAACGTCAGTGTGTCTGGTGTCACCTGACACTGAAGTCATTTTAATGCCTGCTGAGTATTATTATTCCCCTGATTTGAAAATCTCCCATTTAACACTTAATGATATTAAGAAATTATAATCAACTTTTATTCAGGCATGATAATAGTATGTATTAAGATTGTTGTTTTTAATTTCTTTGTTTTTAAAATCCTTATCTTTCAAGGACATATACTGAAAAATTTACAATAAAATGATATTCCTGGAACCTGCTTCACAACAGCATGGAGAGAGGGAGGAGCAGATGGCACAGGAGGTCATCGTTGGTGGAGACGGGCACACGCGTCCACGGGGGTCCCGGTACCGTTCCGTCTGCTGTGCTACACTTCAAACACTTCCCTTTATAGCACGCTGTTTTAAAAGAATCTCCCATGTAAGCACTTTCTTAACCTTTTTAGTCATTCTGAAGTACAAGTTTTCTGCTGCCAATAGCAGTACCCACACCTGAACCAACAACTAATCCGTCTACAGTCTCTAGCTGCTCTAGTTCTAAGTACTTGGATTCTTTGCTTGAAGCTCCACTTATCGAACTCAAAGCCCCCTACAATAAATTGCCAGCGCCTTCTCTGAGAGTGTCCTATGCACCAGACAGCACTCCGAGAGCTGCGTGCACCGGTTCACCCGGTAACTCCAGCAGTCCCAGGAGACAGGGCCCAGCATCACACCCTTCTACAGATGAGAACAGTGCGTCAGCGCGGGCGTAAGCCATTTGCTCAGGGACCCGTGGGGCGGGGCCTGGATGAAACCCAGGCCTTCTGTCATGTGCAAACTCAGGCACAGAGTCTTGGTAGGTCGCTGCTGCAGTTTTCCAGCCCAGTGATCACAGGGGAGGGCTGGGAACTGGGAAAGGCATCCGAGTGAGCAATGTCCAGCTGTGCGTTCCTTCTCGAATCTGGATTCAATGATGCACCAGACACCTGACTTTCCTGACAGTGGCTGCCACGCATGGGGCACCAGCCATCTGTGTGCCAGGCGTGGACACTCAACATTCCGCCAGTTACTCCCCCACAGCGATCGGAAGAATCAGACGTCACCCACCCCCACTTCCACGCACTGTATTTTGGCGTGTATAATGAGCACTTCTCAGCCCAAATCTTTGAGGGGAAAATAAGGATGAGCATTATACATGGCATAATGATTGCACACCATGGGTATGATAACAGACATGACAGAAATGTGTGCAACGCACACAGAAACGTGGGTGCACATTACACACAGCAACGCATGGTCACAAACACAGAACCTGGAGCTCACGCAAGGCCACAGGCTAGTCAGCAGCAGAACGGGAATGGACCGCAGGCCTGTCACTCACGGGCTGAGTCATTCACTGTCTGCAAGGTCTGTCCAGAAGGTATCCAGCCAGGTAATGTGAAAAGTAGAGACGTTTATTGAAGAAGACACAAGAAACATTGTACATAGGACAATGACGCCTCAGTTCCCTTCAAAGGAGGCACCTTGGGACCTCACACAGTTCCAATCACCATCAGCTGCCCTGTCACATTTTTCTGAATATCATCAATGGTCTGAAATCGCTTCCCTTTCACAGGTGATTTTAGTTTTGGGAAAAGCCAGAAGTCGCAGGGCATCAAATCTGGGCTGTAGCGGGGCTGAGTCACCTGGGTGATTTGATGTTTCACAAAAAAACTGCATGAGACGTGATGCTTGAGTGGGTGCATGGTCTTGATGAAGCTGCCAGTCACCAGTTGCCCACAGCTGCGGCTTTCTAAATCACCCGAATAGTTTCTGCAGAGGAATGTTCAAACCTAACACAAAATTTGACGCAGATTCATTGCTCTACTCGCTCATTTTTTAAAATATATTTTATTGATTATGCTATTATGGTGGTCCCATTTCCCCTTTTTCCCCCCTGCCCTGCACCGCCCCCCCACCTGCATCTCACCCCCCACCTTAGTTCATGTCCGAGGGTCGTACATGTAAGATCTTTGGCTTCTCCATTTCCTACACTATTCTGAACCTCCCCCATCTATCTTGTACCTACCATTTATGCTTCTTATTCCCTGTACCTTTTCCCCCATTCTTTCCCCTCCCCCTCCCCACTGATAACCCTCCATGTGATCTCCATTTCTGTGATTCTGTTCCTGTTCTAGTTGTTTGCTTAGTTTTTAGGTTCAGTTGTTGATGGTTGTGAGTTTGTTGTCATATTACTGTCCATATTTTTGATCATCTTCTTTTTCTTAGATAAGTCCCTTTAACATTTCATACAATAAGGGTTGGATGATGATGAACTCCTTTAACTTGACCTTGTCTGGGAAGCACTTTATCTGCCTTTCCATTCTAAATGATAGCTTTGCTGGATAGAGTAATTTTGGACGTAGGTCCTTGCCTTTCATGACTTTGAATACTTCTTTCCAACTCCTTTTTGCCTGCAAATTTTTTTTTGAGAAATCAGCTGACAGTCTTACGGGAACTCCTTTGTAGGTAACTGTCTCCTTTTCTCTTGCTGCTTTTAAGATTCTCTCCTTATCTTTAATTTGGGTGATGTGATTATGATGTACCTTGGTGTGTGCTTCCTTGGGTCCAACTTCTTTGGGACTCTCTGAGCTTCCTGGACTTCCTGGAAGTCTATTTCCTTTGCCAGATTGGGGAAGTTCTCCTTCATTATTTGTTCAAAGAGGTTTTCAATCCCTTGGTCTTCCTCTTCTCCTTCTGGCACCCCTATGACTTGGATGTTGGGACATTTAAAGATGTCTTGGAGGTTCATAAGCCTCTCCTCATTTTTTTGAATTCTTGTTTCTTCATTCTGTTCTAGCTGAATGTTGATTTCTTCCTTCTGCTCCAAATCATTGATTTGAGTCAACATAATACCATGGATATAGCAAGATCTTCAAGAGAGGCTGTTTGAGCGTTTCCAGACACACTGCTCACGTCAAAGGCCCTCAGTGACAAGCAGAAAAGCATGAGCACACCTAAAGGGAGTGGTCTCCCCAGCTGAAGCCGACTCTGCTGTTCCTTGTGTTTTGCAGCTGCTGTTCCTTGTGTTTTGCAGCTGCTGTTCCTTGTGTTTTGCTCCACTAGAGGCTTGGACCTGGGCCACAGGGGTGTTGCGAGAAGGCCCACAAATGAGTAAGAAAACGGGATGGCTGGACAGTCGGTCCCACGTGACCAGTTCACCCTGAGTATTAATCAGCAAATCACAGCAAAATGGTTTAAAGGCGCAATGAAGGCCACTTCCAGGATGGGCTCGCCCCCACTCGCGCTTATCTCCGTCTGTCCCTGAGCTCAGGATGTGGCGTGGGCAGAGGAGCAGGTCTGGGCAAAAGACTCGGTGTGGGGTATGCACAGAGCAGGGTGGACAAGAGGGAGCTGGTAACAAACCCGGGGTGCTGGCCAAGATTCTTTGGGTCTAATTTCTGTGTCATCACCACTGCTGAAGGAAACCCCAATTTCCCATCCTTAGGCTTTGTGTGGAAGGACTTCAGCTGGAAGAATATTCCTGGCCTCTCCAAACTCTTCACCCGCTGTTCTCAGAAGGCAGAGGAGAAACTTACCTGGCCTATGACTTGGAGAAGGGTGAGCATGCTCGGCAGCCAGCCAGCCTGCAGAGTCTCTTCTGGTCTGTGCTCCACCCACATCTGGCCACGAATCTAAAGCCAGGTCATCCATTTGGCTCTTCCATTTCTCTTTCAGGTGGTTCCAAAATTGGGCTGGGAAGAAAGGGGTGCTTTTAGAAGCTCCCCTAAACTCTTAAGCTTTGCCAACTGAAATTTTGAGCAAGTTGCCTAATATCCCTGGGCTTTACAACAAAGGGACGGCCGTAAAAATTATTTTTGCAAAACAGTAGTAGCATGAGCTAAGAGCCAACTTTTATTGAGTACATACTATGCAGCAGGCACCAAGCAAAATGGCCCGTATCCATTACCTCATCTACTTCTGGAAACAATCGTATGAGACACAGCCCATTACGATTGCATCTCACAGGTGAGAAGACACCGAGGGAATACGCTTTGTGTAAACGGTCCAGCACAAACAGGAGACGTATCTACCCGCAAAGATGCCTCTGCTGCCCCAGCGGGTACGGCGTGCTCTGAGAGCGGCTTCTACCAGGAGCGTAGACGGCACACTCAGAGAAAGAGGAAGCACCGGAGCAGGGTGTTCTGTTCTGGTTAAAGGCGTGCTCAGGGCTCTGGGACAGCACGAAGTTCACAGCCACGCCGGCTCGGGCAGCGCCTGGCTTCTGCAGGAAGCTGCTGTTAACCAGACCATTTACTTAAACTCCACTCTGAAACTACAGTACTCACCTGACTCACTTTTCTTTCTCTGAAGATAAATCAAGATCCTACCAACTGGCTATAGGTTAATAAAGCCAATTCCCCAAACCATCAAGACACTGCAATTCTCTACCACCCACCATCCACCATAAAAGCAAACTGATTAGGGAACAGCTGCAGTGTAGTCCCTACCTACAGTCGCTGGATTTGAGGGAAAGGACTGTCACATAACTTGTCCTTACAGGTAAAGGTTTTGCGAAAAGAGACTGAACAGAAACGAAACATCCTAACCCGTGCCCCGGTGAGGTCTGGCCCCGGACAAACCTGTGCCACTGACAAGGACTGGTTTCCCAGGAGCACGTTTCGGTGGGGGATCCATGGCTGCCCGAAGCACACACTGCGATCTATTTGTATAGAATACGTGAAGCGCGCCCGAGCGCTGCTCACAGGCAGAAAGAGGGTCTGCAGGGCCGCTCGAGAGAGCGCCCGGTTGTCTGGGCAGGAAGACTGCCATATTCTCGACACCTTTCCATACCTCAAAAATCCTGTACTTAGTGTGCACAACCTTTGTAGTCAGAACGCTTTTTTAAACAAAAAGGTAAATCTTCCCCCAGGATCAAGTCCAATTCCTTAAGCCCCAGGCCCCCCATGGCCCTGTCCCCACTGAGCCCTCCCCCACCTCCTCCGACTGCTGGGAGCCACGCCTCCAGGGGTCTGCTTGGCCATCGCAGGCCAGGTTCAGGACTCCTCTTGCATGTTACCACCTGGTTCTGAAATGCGGTGCAAGCTGCTCACAGGCCCAGCCTGAAGCCGTTCCCCAATATGGTTTAATGCTCTCGACTGACTGCTCTCCTCTCCCCTTCAGGAATTAAAGGGCGGCAGAATGAATGCCCCCCACAGGAAGTCGGCTACATGCTTCCCATTATCCACTGGAAGGCAGCACAAGGGTTACAGCGGTGGCAGTAACGGGAGCTCAAAAATAGCACCGCTTTTTTCCCAAGGGCTTTTCATGTTCTCTGGTTCTTTGTCTTTGATCTAGAATCAAAGGACTATTAAAGGTTAACTGTCCTGCGTGGCTGGAGCTGAAATGACATTGTTTAAAACGCACACGTGCACCTGGACGAGCCCAGGAAGGGGTCACAAAGGGGCTGGGGGAGCCTGGCTCCGCCTGCCGTCCCAGGCTCAGGCCCAGCCCGCACGCCTGCGTCACCCACAGACCGTCCTGCCCAGCTGCTCCTCGGTGGGAGTCCTGTCAGTGGCCCGAAGGAAGGGAAGTGCAGAGCAAAAACCCTGGTGTAAGGGGCGGGGTTCTTCGCACAGGACGACCAGCGTTCTGGCTGCAGGGAAGTGAGTTCAGAGCAGGCAGGAGTGTCCTCTGCAGAGCCCAGTGGCGCCTGACTTGCCCGCCCAGCCCCCGGGCGGTAGGAACTCTGTTCCGCTGGCACTCCCAACACTGCCACAAAGGCCTGATTGAGGAGGAAACTGCGAGTGCCGATTTGCATAATTTGCCTCTGTAAGAAACAACCATTGTTCAAGATTAAAGAGACTCCAGTGGGTCCCTCTGGCGCATTGTAAAAAGTTCCCTGCAACACAAAATCATCGTTTTTTTCGTCCCACCAGTGGGCACAGCCGGCGTTCTGTGCCGCCACTGCTGGGCGAGTGTTTGCCAACTGCCGATGCGCGAACACGGTTTCCACGGCACCCGGTGCCCGACTCTGGTGGGAGGCCCACTCACTAAGTCCCGAACCACTCCCTTCAGTCATAACTGAAAACTGCACCCACAGCGATCCCAGCCGAACGTTCGGAACCAGCACACCTGTGGGGCGTGCCGACCTGCTGGCTGCGCGGTGGGGGCTGTCTGTGTCCCGTCCCTGTGCTGGAGAAGCTCCCCAGTGACGAGTCACCCACAGGAGAGCCCAGCACCCCAGACACTGCACTGGGCTCGGGGCGCAGCGGCGAGCCTGGTCCGGGGCTGCGCACAGGACCGCTCCTGTCTCGCTCGCTCCTGCACTCCAGCAACTGTTCAGCGAGCAGTACCACAGGCAGGCGTCTCCTACCCTTCCCCCATAGTTTCTACTGCACGATGCCACCCTTCAGTGGCTGCGGGTGCTGGAGGGTGACAGTCACAGTGGGAGCCCTGGCCACTCCTTCCCAGTCCTCACACAAGTTCCGACACTGCCCCCTGCCCCTCTGGAAGCGCGGTTCCCTACTGGCTCCTAGGACGCCTACCCCCAAGGCTCTCCTCTCAATGCCTGATGGCTCCTCTTCACCTTCATCTTGCCTGCTCTGCTTTCCCTGACCTCTGACCCTCAGGTGCAGCCCCCACGCATCTCTTCTGAACCCAGTCGCGCCCACCCACAGCTTCCTTTACTGTCTACCAAAAAGGCCTGCCCAGTCCCTCTCTCGCCCTCCAGGTCCACATGAGTGGATCCCACTGTCCCCTCCAAAGCAACAGGTCCCAAGGCACTCCCACTCACCCTCCTGCCCCCCCCCCCCACCAGGGAGAGAAAGCGGTCACTTCAGACTCTTCCTTCCCTCTGTCCCACCCCACAAAGGAAACTTGGCAGTAGGGCCTGTCCACTCACCCCGGTAACTGTCCGTCCAAGGAGCTGGCCTGCCACCACAGAGCCTCCCCTCACCCAGCCGCCCCTCTCTCTGCCGGGAAGGCCTGCCTTCTCCTCGGCCCCACTTCCACTCCGATGTGCTGGGCCCCAGGAGGGTTCAAGGTCTGCTGTTCTGGGTTCACGGCCTACTTTCTCTGCAGCAAGCCTTCCTGGGAGCATGCTGTCTGTTAGTTATGTGTTATATATATACATTATATATGTATATAAATAGCATTATATATGTATGTAAGTAGTATATATGTATATATTATACTGAATATACATTCAGTATAATATTGAATATACATTCATATATACAGTATATTGAATATATATACATTATATATGTACACTATACAGAATACATGTATTGTAATATTGAATATATTCATATACATATATGTATATGTTATAATGCTGAATATTCAGTTTAATATTGAATATATAAACTGCTGTATCCCATCAGTCTGGAAATCTCCTTACAAAAAAACACAAGGTGGCCTTGATCTAAGAAAAACTGTACTTAGTAGTTAAATAACCTGTTCAGAATCAATGTCAATCTTACTGTAGTTTCCAGAATTCAGCGTGTGTGTCTTTTTTTTAAAATTATTTTCAGAGAGCGGGAAAGGGAAGGAAAAGAGGGAGAGAGAGAGAAACATCCATCGGCTGCCTCCTGTAGGCGCCCTGACTGGGGATCGGGGTAGGCTAGGCATGTGCCTTGAGTGGGAATTGAACTGCTGACCCTTCAGTGCACAGGACGATCCAGCTGAGCCTCACCGGCCAGGGCACAGTGTTTTTCAAAAGAGAGAGACAGACCTGTGTGCCCGCGAGAGGGAGACTGGACGCTGGCTTCAGAGTCCTGACCACAGACGGGGCTGGTTCAACTGGGCACAAGGGCGACGGACCCTAGTGGGATGAACTTGGTGGTCTGATTTTTGATATTAGCAACTAACTTTCTAACAACCTGAAAAGTTTGCTCCTTCCTACTGTTAAGCCCTATCCCCTTTTAAGAAAATCAGAACTTTTATAAAAAGTAAAATCGTACGTTCTTACTGTTGATGACATAATGAAAGAGCTCAGACTTAATTTTTTTCAAGTTGATTTGTACCCTATGGTGCTTAATGACCCATGAAGCTCAAGGTGACTTCTTTTTTAAAAGAGGCCTAGGACCACTCAACCGCAAGAGACAGCAGAAGCCTGTCCTGTCCTCGAGCCTCGCCCCCGCCCGCTCGCTCTCTGTCTCACTGCGGGCACACTCGGCTTTCACCCAATCAGCCGCTCTACTTCCCACTCTCAGCTCAGCGAGCTGCCTGTACTGGGGAGGCTCCCGAAGCCTGGCCCTCGCACAGGCTCACGACACCCAGAGCGCAGCGAGCGCCTCCCTCCTGCAGTCTGAAGGGCAGCGCGGGCCTGGAAGACGAGTCCCTGCTCTGTCCACATGGGGGGCCTTGCCCCTCCAGGCCATCCACCTGCTCACACAGTCCGCGTCCCCCGGCGTCACCGTCAGCTACTGTGTCCCTCGTCTGAGTCTTCTCTCTCCCCCAACCTGAACACCCTCAGTCCTCTCTGCCCTCCACTGACTGCAGCAACTCGCGGGCCTCGAACGTCAAGTCCGGGCCGGAACGGACTCGGCGCCCATGTGCCCGCAGGAGCGCGAGGGAAAGCAGAACCACCGCCTCCCTAGCTTCCGCCTGGGGCTTCTAGCGCAATCACCTGTGAGCGCACTCGCGCGCATGTCCCTGAGTCAAGGTGACTTAACATCAACGAAAATTACTTCTTCAATGGCTGCTGCTGCTGTTTCACCATGTTTATTTTTCCCCTGGCTTCTTATCACTTGCCATTCTGATCGTTCTGCCATTGAAAGCACCTGAAACTAAAAATCATCAATTAAAAAATGGGATGAAAATAGGACTGAAAAAGCAGCATGGAGTTACAGAACCTGCCTGTGGTCAACCAGCTCACAGATGCCCTGAGGGCCTCAACATTCGGTCCACCAACAACGCTTCCTCCACAAGAGTGTCCTGGAGAGACTGCCAACTGCCTTCTTAAATCCGATCTACTCGCCTGTCTGCCCAGCGACCCAGTTCACGCTGAGGCTGGGGGCAGGGCTGTGCCTCTCAAACCTATGCTGGCTAATCGTCACCACTTTCTGTGTGCTTGAAAACCTTTCTTCTATTTGTTCCTTGCCAAAGAAGGAAGACTCTGTACGCGCCGGGCACATGAGGAGAGAAGGGAATAAAGAGGAAGGGAGGAAGGGCAAACGAACACGGAGTTCCAACTGAGGACCTGATGTGGCTTCGCACCACTCTCAAACCCAGTCGAAACCGGTCTGGTCCGGCGACTGAGTGCAGGGTGTGTGTGCACAGCATGTGTGCAGAGACTGCGTGTGCAGAGACTGAGCATCTGGAGTGTGCATGGGTGTTGCGATCTTCCCAGTCTTGGTAATTTAGGCATGGGCTACAGAGTCATAGGGACCTGGGTTCAGATCCCAGCCCTGTCACTCACTAGTCACATGGCCTTGTGCAAGTTATTGAACTTCTTTGCGCCTTAACCTTTGATGTGTAAACTTGAGACCGTAACTCTGAGGGTAACTGGTGAAAACAATGTCTGGGACACAGCGGGTGCTCACTCAGTCTAAGTTTTCTTCTGCTTCCTCTTCATCACTGTTTGGGCCTCACCCTCGGAGCAAGGTCAGCCTGGACTGTGGACTGCCACGGGACAGCAGGCAGAAAGGGAGGCGTGGGGACCGGGGCCCGGAAGGTCACGCGCAGAATCGCAGCCCGGAGGACGAGAGGAGGGGAGCTGTGGAGTCTGAGAAGAAACACTGGATCTGGCGCACGTCCAGCCTGACAGGAGAACAGGTGGTGGTAATACCAGAAGCTAACATTTATTGAGTGCTTACTATATGCCAGACACCATTCTAGGAGCTTTACACACACTTAACTAACGTAACCCTTGCAGCAGCCCTGTGAGCAGGCGCGGTTATGACCCCTTGTGAAAGAGGAGAACGCAGGGGCCCGGAGAGAGATTAACACCCTGCCCGAGGTTCCGCAGCAAGTTAGTGACACAGCACCACTTGGCTGCAGTGAGTCTGGCTGCGGAGCCCACTTTAACTGCCTCGATGGGAAGGGGTGGCCCCACGTGGGCCAAGGCCAGGGGAAAAGGCAGGGGCTGGCACAGAACAAAGTCAGGAGTGACAAGGGCAGCTTGAGGCAGACTCCATGCTGTGATGGCGGAGCACCTGGAAAAGCCTTTCTCGAAAGCAACTTGGGGACAACTTACACTAGGGCACAGCCAGCTCTGAAAAAGAGCTGACCCTGGACGAGTGCCCTGCTGTCTGTGCTGCTGCACTCGGGCCACCCCCACGGCAGGGTCACACCTCACGTTGGCCCTAACTTGAATGTATACGGAGAAAGTGCACATGGTCCCCAGGACGGAGGCAGGGGCCCCTCTGGACTCCAGTGCACACTCGTTTCAAAGCAGCTCCTCCCCCCCAGAGTTGGGACGGAGTGCCGTTTCTGCAGCACTGCATCAGACAGAGCGGCGGGTTTGAGCTCGGGGGCCATGAGGAGACAGCCATTACTCCTAGGCCCTAGGGAAACTCGACCAGCTTCAGGACCTTGGCAGCCCTGAAGAGCAAAGGCTGGGCAAGAGGGTCTTCTGACTCAGAAATTCCAGGACCACTTGCTGGTGTGCCAGCAACTTAAAAGTTCCCTCTGACCAAACTGCGGGTTTCTGTTCACCCCTTTCATGCTTTCTCAAGTTTCCAGCATGAGTCGAAGGATCAGTGTATGGGATCCTCACTTATTGATGAGGTGCAGAACCTCAGTAAGTCTGATCAGAAGAAATTCGTTCTGTATCTGTTCACACATCAGTAAGTGGGTAAACTAGACAATAAAGATAAGGTGTAACAGGCGGCTCACTTGTACTTCCTCTAAGCGTCGGGGAAACGTGCAGCAGAACCGGTGCTGGCACACGCGCACAGCACCGAAGGCGTGCCGAGAGGGCGCCGAGCGGAGCTACACGGGCTTCGTCCAGGTCGCCCCACGC
The DNA here is from genome assembly GCA_004026765.1 of Micronycteris hirsuta. Taxonomy (NCBI): domain Eukaryota; kingdom Metazoa; phylum Chordata; class Mammalia; order Chiroptera; family Phyllostomidae; genus Micronycteris; species Micronycteris hirsuta. The sequence continues at coordinate 31,352 of PVJI01004163.1, read as the reverse complement.
CTCGTCATCAGGGCCCCAGGAGGCACGTGCCGTTTCTGTTCCCCCTTACAGGCAGGGGTGCCAAATCACGTGCTCAAGGTCTCTCTAGTAAGTGGTAGAACTGAACTTGAGTCAGGAGGTCTACTCCGGGCCCTACACGCCTAAATTTCCTTGCTCTTATGATTCTTTAGAACTTTGACAAGAGGAGGAAGAGGAAAAAACATTCCGTTTATATTTGAGCCCCTCAAATTAAAATCTTAACTATAACCTCAAAATTATTTCTGTATCGTACAAAACAAATAGCGTAAAATTCAAGTTTGAGTTTCATTTCTAGGAGGGGTTATGTTTCTAACCTCTGGGGCAGTCTCCCAGAAAGAATCGTGAACAGGTGAAGACCACGTGACCTCCCTGTGGGGCCAAGGCCCCTGGGACTCTGACAAAAGCCACGTGTCTGCCCTCTTCCCCTAAGAAAATGAGCATTCCCGCAGGCGCACAACCTTCTGCCTGCCACTGTGAGCTTCAGGGGCGCTGCACTCTCTGGAGCTCAGGTTAAGGACCTCCGATCATAGACGTGGTCCAATAAGCAAATACCCAAACTTCAAACGTGGAAGGAAGCGCTTCCAGCTCATCATCGGAGACAGCCGCTGGCTATCCCTCGCCAGAGTCTGTCTACACAGTGGTAAGTGACACTAACCCGTCCCACCAAGGGATGGATGGAGGGGACTGTGGGTGTGGGGGAAGGACTGAGTGCACTGTGACAATCACTCACCCGTCTGCTTTCCATCACGCAGAAGAGGGGAGAAAGAGACGATAATAACCACCACCATCATCATCATCACCATCAACATTCAATGCACTGTAGGGAGCCCGTAGGACAGATCATCTCGTTATTCTCATAACAGGTGAGAGAACAGCTGAGGAAACTGAGGCACAGAGCCATCGGGTGACTTGTCCAAGTCATACAGCTAGCGAGTTGAAAAGCCAAGGTCCAAGCTCCGAAACAGACTCCGGGGCCTGCGCTCTTCAATTCCTCGCTCTACGTCTGCAAGCCTGGGCTCGTTGAGGATGCAAGCTGAGCTAAAAACCACACCAAAGAAGAGTTCCCACGCAGGCTCCTACAACTTCCCCCACACCAAACACAGAAGCAAAGCCATCGATTCTACTCATCAGCTCCTCCAGAAGCACCTGCCAACCGTCTTCTCCATTCTTCCAGTCTGCGGCAGAACGTGCCAAGCAAACCAACACACTTACTCTCCGCGGCAGCACACGCCACGTCACAGGAACGCGTTCACTCTCTTTTGTGGTGAAGAATTAAAAGATTTAAAAACTGGATGTCCAAAAAGAACTATATCATGTTCATTCTGGATTCCCAAAGCCCGGCAAGGTTCCTAGCTCAACAAGTGTCTGGTGAATGAGAGATACATTTGATCAAGAATTTGTCGTTATAGCCCGGCTGGTGTAGCTCAGTGGATTGAGCGCAGGCTGGGAACCAGAGGGTCCTGGTTCGATTCCCAGTGGGGGAACATGCCTGGGTTGCAGGCCAGGTCCCCAGTGAGGGCCATGTGAGAGGCAACCATACATTGCTCTTTCTCCCTCCCTTCTCCTCTCTCTGAAAATAAATAAATAAAATCTAAAAAAAAAAAAAAAAAGAATTTGTCATTATAAAACAAACGTTCAGGAACAGCCAGACCTACAACTGGGGATTACGATGTAGGAAAGATACTTTCCAAATGTGGGCTTTTCTCACACCGTTTTTGCACATGTTCCAGTACACACAAAATACAGGATTCTCTGCTACACGCAGCCAACGAGCCGTGACCTGCCGCTGGCGACCAGCAGCAGCGCCCCACACAAGGCGGACAGCTCAGGTGCCACCCAAAGGTAGTTTCTTATCACTTAGGTTACACATATTCACTCAAAAACATGCAATCCCCACAGACTGAAGGCTGCCCGCTGGACATTTTTAAAACATGCGCTTTCTATTTGAATCGTAAGATCAACTCTAAGGAGAAAATGTTTGTGAAGCTGACGGGGACCCGCACCCACCCCCACAGCCATGAGAAGACCAGATAAAATGGGCACATCACAACTGCTCCCAGCCTCCCCCTCCCAGGATCCCAGCCCTGGGTAGAACTGCGAGCTGGGAACAACATAAAGCCTCATTATTAGCAAGCCAAGGGGCCGGAGTCCGTCAGCACAGATGAGTTCTCTGAATCTCTACCCACCGCGCAGGAGCAGCTCCTGTCCACCAGGTGGTGCTCTCCACCACCTCGCTCCTCAGGGACCAGTACAGTACATCAAAATGACAACAGCCTGGTTTTAAGATGATTTGTCTCTTGAGGATATACATTTGGTTTAAGTTTCCACTGCAAAGTTAAAGTTCTTAAGATAGGTCATGCAGATCAATTGCTCCTGTAATCTGAGACTCAAAAGAGCAAGTAATATCTAAACAAGGGGAGGGGGTGCCTGAGCTTATAAGGTTCTCTAAAAGCCAGGAGACAGTCAGCCTGGCTACCTCTAATCTCATCATCAGAACTGTCACCCTGTCCAGTCTCTGCTTCCCATCAGCAGGGAGGGGAGTGAGCTCGACCGCGGGTGGTGCAAAGGGGGAACACACACTCAACTCTCATACTTCTCAGTAGATGCCAATAATTTACATTCAGCAGAAAACGCTGCTCGATAACATTTGAACCCCTGAAGTTTAAGTGCTTTGCTCTATTAGAACATTTTTTTTTCTGTGTTAAGTAGAAACAAAAGCAGAGGAATCAATGTGCATTTTGCCGTGAAGCTCTGAGGAAGAGGGCTGGGTAAAGAGATACAGAGCCTTCCACGGGCATCTTTCAGTGGAGTGAGTGGGGATAAAGTGCAGAGCACGCTGTCCTCGACCAGAAACACAAATGTCCAAACTCCAAGCAAAATCCAGCGCCTGGCTCACCGTTCCCTGTGCTCCCAAAACCACAGATCCCTTTCACACGTCATGGTGTTCTTTGGGGTAAACGGGGCATGAAACTTAAAGTACTTCTGTACACATGCCAAAAAATAAAAATTTTAAAAAGGCAGAAATATTATTCGAAGAAATAAGTTACAAAAAAATCCTAACATCATCTCAGCTTGAAAAAAATGAAAAAAAAAAAAAAAAAAGATTTCTAAGATTGAAAGAAACTGCACCAAATTGCTAACTGATAAGTTTTATAAAATGGGGACAGACTAGCCCGGCTGGTGTAGCTCAGTGGATTGAGCGCGGGCTGGGAACCAGAGGGTCCCGGTTGGATTCCCAGTCGGGGCACATGCCTGGGTTGCGGGCCAGGTCCCCAGTGAGGGCCATGTGAGAGGCAACCATACATTGCTTTCTCCCTCCCTTCTCCTCTCTCTGAAAATAAATAAATAAAAAAAAAATCTTAAAAAAAAAATGGGGACAGACTAGTCTGATAAAAATTCATTCTTGGTTAAGTGTTCAAAACAGCATGAACTTGTCAGTCCCTAGTGTGACACTTGCCAGAGAAAAACCTACGTGTGGAAGTAACCAGTAAAACAACGGTGAGGCCCTGAGCTGCATATTATAAATCTTCATTTTTGAGAACCAAAGTATATCTTTTCATCCTACTTTTAAGATTTACTGTTTTACCAAGACACAAAAATTTTGTCCTATATTTGAATTTTATATTCAGAGCTCACTTTTAAAGCTTGAAAAGCTGCACCAGTATATACAAGCTAACGCCCTTCACGGTTTTTCAGATAATTAGGTAAAGCCTTTTAAACACAGCACGTATAAAAATTTCCCTTATCACAGCAACAAATTTCAGTTAAAATCGCCTATCAATTTGTAAGCAATAAAAGTGTCATCGAAATGCTACACTGACTGTCCCCCCCAAACACACACACACACACACACACACACACACTTTTGAGGGACAACATAACAGCGTCCCAAAGAACGGACATTCAGACTTGACAATGATCCAGAACTCCTTCGAAACTAGAGTATTAATTAGCCAACACCTAGTCAAACGTTGGCATGACTGTAATTTTAAAAGTGCCTGTATGTAACAACTAGTAAATAGCTTTCTACATTTACAGGATTATTACAGTCAGAAGCGGACAAGTTTCCCCACGAATTGGGGTATAAGCAACTAAAAATAAAATGCTAATTTGCAATTGTGAGGTTAATGTTATAACAATGAGATTTAAAACCAATTTTTGGTTAAGGTTTTTAAAATTTATTTTTATTTATACTTTATTTGAACCAACCAAAATCTTTTTCCTCCCTGCAAAAGTAAGGATTTCCCTATGCACTAAAATGGAATGCTTATTTTATAAAAAGAGTTGAAATTTTCCTGGCAACTAAGCATGTATTCTGTTTCTCAAGCCGAATCTATAAATACACACACAGTCTCTGTGCTTGCACTCGGAATGGGCGTCTGGGGGTTCCCAGGACAGTTGCTGAGGTTCTCCCTAAAACGCAAGCCTCCCCGTTGAAGAATTCCTATGTGACCCTTATTTTCAAGTACAGCCAAAGGCTTTGTTCCAGAGCCACATAAATCACCATTCTTCCCTCTGAAAATGCGTTTTGGAGAAAACATTATTAAATGTTACATCTGACTTTAATAGAGTCTCCCAATTTGCTTTTGCATGTTTATTATCAAACTCTAATCACGACTTTCCCAAACTTATTTATACTTTCACACAAACTTCCAAAGTTTTCCAAACTTAAATACAAACCCACAAAAACTGTGGGAAATGTTTCGCTTGAAAGATAAAAGTAAACTGGTCCAAATGTACATTTGCAATGAGCAGTGTTTACTTTCGAGGCCCAAACACTCCGCTTGCCGCACTTCCACTATCTGCATTCGGCTGAGTTTGCTCGGCTCGCAGGAGAAGGAGGGAGAGTACTTTTCTTTCCCCTCCTTTTGCTCTCAAAATATAAACTCATTTAATGCAGAGCACTCCTGGACAAGGAATGTTTTAAACTATAAGCAAACCTAGTCTCAGTGCATTCGTATTGCATAGGAAATGCCATTCTTCAAAACTGCAGTCTGAATAGTTTATGAATCTGATTTCACTTTTCCTAATAAAACCAAGGTGTTTTACTATATAAGACTCAATTAAAATTTTAGTAAATGAAAATAGCAAAAGAATTGATTTAACAGAACTAAAGTGGTAAAGAGGATGAGCACTAATTCACTTACTTAAAAAGTTGGGGTTTTTCCCTTCAAGCATCTCTGACACAGACTTCACACGACATTGATTAAGATACGACACACCTTTAACCTGGGGACAATCTACCCATTAACATTATCTCCTAAAGGAGGAAGTATACTCTGGGCAAGTAAAACACCGGAAACTATTTATGCTACCCTTGTTCAAAGCTGCTTAGAAAACTGGGCTCAACACTTTTAAAATAATGACTAAAAACAGTCCAAAGGGTAACTGTGACGCAGTTAATCCACAAGCCAAGGCACGCCACTGCGTCCGAGACAGACATCTGTCCCTCGAGGGGGATCTAAGCCGTCCGCTCAGTGCTACGCGTTCAGGTTAATAAAACTATAAAGAAATTATTTCCGAACAAATGAACACATTTTAAAGTCTGCATGACTGGCAACAGAAAAGATATTTTTACTGTTTCAAACAACGTCTCCTGACAAGAGATGCGGGTGCTGAAGTCACCCCAGTTCCCCAGCCACGAATCCCAGTTCATTTTTCAAAATGAGGTCTATTTCCTGTAATTTTAGATATTTTAGAGTACAATTATTTTACATTTTTATGATGCCTTTGGGGTATCATTACAAATATTTTTATGTGTTTAAACTTAGGAAAGTAAAATTAAGTAATAGCTTCTCTTAAAGGGAGCTGTCAACTCTCTCCTGAACAAAAATCTTTGTTTTAAAGCAATCTGGAAATTTATATCCCTAGTAACCATAGAAATTAATCTTAAGCTTTAGGAAAAAAAGTGCATAAAATGCTCTTTATTTAATTAAAATCAGAGCTCTGCTCTTAGAAATAAGGACCCTCTTTTGAACAGAAGGAACTTTTCCACAGAGTAGAATTGTTTTAACCCAAGGTGGCAATTGTTGTGATAAATTAATCAAACCCATGTTTAATTGGCTAGAATTTGTGTGCACAGAAAGTTAAATGTTTTGTTGGAAAGGATTTGCTCAGGGAACACATCGACTGAATACTTTTAGTGAGAAAAGAAAGTGAAACACACAGGACCCAAACAGTATTTGTAGCTTATCTAAGCGTGAGCAGAAAAGAAGGAGCAAAGACAAGTATTTAATGGTAACAATGAGGAGAGCGCCCTCGCAGCGGAACTCACTGTGTTTTCATTAGGAAACTGAAAACACCGTTCACCGCGCCGTAACACGAAGATCCATCACCACATCGTAACTCGAGTGGCATTCTGGGGGGACTCTCACTTTTCATTTCACGCGCACTAACTAGAGACGTGTTCTGAATTCTGCTTATCACCAAATGACCTAGAGGTTTCCTTCAGATGGGGAGCCAGCGGGGGGAGGCCTGGGGGAATCAGCGAGGCCCTCTGCACCGCGCCACTCCCCCCGCCCCACCCCACAGACTGAAAGAATTTGTGCGTGTGAAGAATGGTAGAGACAAACTCAAACGTTTTTAAAAAGCCAAAGTTTCGAAGCTTATAAAATTCGGTGTACTACCAAATTTGATTAACTTTTATAGCTTCGGGTTTTTCTCTACAGTGAATAATTTTAAAAGTTAGGCCACATTCTGTTTACATTATATTTTTAAAAACCCAGACATTTGAACTTTTCTGGAAAAAAAAATGAAATAAAAACAAAGAAGATGTAAGAGCTTAGTGTAGAATCGAAGCAAAGATACTGATGTTCATGTCAAAACACAAAACTACACATTTGTAAGTGCCCATCAGCGCACTGGAAACCCAGGTCAATCCGAGCTACCAGCACTTCTGCTCACAGAGGCCAGAAATGGGTGTCTCTCCACAGGAGCTCAGGGCTGCTGAGAACGCTCAACATTTGTCATCATCTTCTCGAAGCGGCCCCACTTTTTGGAAAAGACACAGGCATTTCCTCCCCACACTGTCCACGGCTAATGTTACAGTCCTACCAAGGAAACATTTCCCAGGCGTTTAAGAGAATCAAGACATCTCAGCATATGTAATGAGTTGCAAAATGGGATAGAAAATGTTGAGGCCCTGGCCAGGTAGGAGGCTCAGTGGGTTGGAGCATCGTCCCGTTCACCAACAAGGCTGCAGGTTCGATCCCAGTCAGGACACATACCTAGGTTGAGAGTTCAATCTCTGGTCAGGAGCATAAGGAGGCAATCAAATGATGTCTGTCTGTCTGTCTGTCTCCCCTTCCCTCCCTCTCCTCGCTCCCCTCTCTCTACAAGCAACGAAAAAATGTCCTCTGGTGAGGGGGAATAAAAAACACGGAGAGAGTGACCTGGGACCTTGGATGTGGCAGAAGAGGGAAGATGGGATTGGCCTGCGGTAGGGCCAGTACAATGTGATTCTGTCTCCTCTGGCCTCCCTACGAGCCTCCCAGACGACTTGGATGGGCCCCCCAGACAACTCGGATGGGCCTGCTGGGCTGAGAACCCTGGAGGAGGGGCCCGGAGAGCGGGCTCTGCAGGCGGCCTGCCTGGGCCTGGCGCAGGCTCTGACAGCCCTGGCTGTGTGGTCATTCCCAGAGTACTTAGCTTGTCTTTGCCTCAGTTTCCTCATTTGTGAAGTGGAAAAAGTAACCGTGCACACCTCTTACGGTGCATGAGAATGAGTCATTTTCCTCGATGGGCTGGGAAAAGCGCCTGGCACACAGCACTGAACGACGGTGGGAAGGCCCCGAGCGCCCAGAGAAGGGACCCTGTCAGCCGAACGCAGTACAGGTTCCTTACGGACGGCAAGGACAGGGACAGCTTTTCTTCCTTCTCTTCCACATTTAAGTTGTATGTTTAAATGCAAAAAATAAATGGTAACTTTATGCCAGTCCAGGAGCAGTTCCAGCTCCCCCCACCCACGCCCGTGTCTAAATTGTTAAGCAGGAAGAAAAACAATAAATTTCATTTTTAGGTAAAATAATCTGTGGAGTAAACTGTAAAAAGATTTTTTTAAAGGATGTTCTCACAGTACCCTAGTGTGAAGAAATGGAACAAGTTAAAATGGGTCTGAGAATCCAAAATAAAGTGACAAGGTACAAGGATGACACCTGTCGGAATACACGCTGCGGCAGGAAACTGCACGTCTGAAGCCTGGGCCAGCACGCGAGGACACCCGTGACTGCCGGGCTGCGACTCCTTTGCCCCTGTAGTTGGTCACACTTCCTTAAGTGCGCCTTCACCAACATGTCTGTCATTTTCAAAAACAAGAGTTCCCTCTTTCTTTCCCCCATTTGTTCTGTACATTCCCAAGAGAAAGGTAAAGAAAGTAACAGGATCTTCCAGTTGAGCATGAAGAACCAGAGGTCGAGTGGCTGCCCAAGGCCACCATTCAGTGACAGGAACACTGATTTCTTAAATAGCAACCCCAGGGGACAGGCGAGGGAAAAAGCAGAGGCCGGGGCAGCAAAATGAAACTGTCCACGAACGGTGGAGGCTTCTCTCATGTCCTGATGAACCCTCCCCCTCTCAGAACAGCCCATGGGGACCCTGTGGCCGCAGTTCTGGTGTGAGCCTGCTATGAGCTAGAGAAGACCCCCGTCTCCCGGCCCAGGCCCCAAGGCTGGTCTTGCTGCCTACTGTGTGACGCCAGCCGACCTATCAGCAAACCCCCGATTACACCGCAGACATGGCTTCTGAGTCCTGCCCCTTCCGTGCATCCCACCAGCCTGGACCTCGGGGATTCCGCTGCCGTCCCCGCTGGGCAGGCTCTCCTCTTTCCAACCCACGTCCACGCTCACGCACCTCCCACCCCACGGCCCGCGCCTGCCAGGGAGGAGGAGCTGAACCTGGGCTATCTGCGGGCTTCAGTCAGCAGCTGTGGCCTGTCTGCTCAGCCTCACACGGCCTTCTCCCTGCGGGGAGGGCCTGGCACTTGATCTCTCACCCCTTCCACGCTCAATCACGACTGTGCTGTGGGCTGGGGATTAAAAGCATAGCCTGCCACCCATCACATGAAACTAGTGTCACGCAAAAGCCACAAATTCTACAAGCAGCAAGTGCGCAGGGTGCACGAGGAACAGCTGCTTCAAAGGGCTGTAGGAAGGTGTGGGCGCAGTGACTTCTGTCCTCTGCAGGAGAAGACTCCGCCACACTGGAGACAAGTTGGCCTGTGTCTGCAAGGACTCGGGGGGAGCTGGCTCCTTAGTGTCTGCACAGAAACGAACTCCACAGAACCCGAGTCCCTCCCAGCACAGCCCCGAGATGCGGTGGGCGAGGTGCGGTGGGCCCACCCTCCCAGGTCCTGATGGCTGCAGGCCGGGAGATCACAGACCCACGAGGGGACAGTTGCCAGACACCCCCTCGGGCTCTGCAGAGCCGGAGGAGCTGGGAGGCCACCATGGGGACAAGGCGCCCTCCCTGGGTTCGCTCGCAGAGGCTCAGGCTGAACTCTCAGGGTTACACGGACAATGTGCCCACAAAGAGCACAGACTTCCAGTTTCTGAGACGTTTATAAGGCCCTATCATTAGAGAAAAACTCGGGGCGGGGCAAAGTAAAACTAGAAAAAAAATAAGTCTCCATTCAACTTACTCAGCACTGACTGACCAGGCCCTGGAACTGTAAACATTACTCCTTTATTATTCTGTGATCAATACCAAAATCAGTAACTGGTAACTGAACATCTATTCATCTCACCAGGCAAGTTATACACTGACCTACTAATACTGACTCAGTTCTCAGTAACAACCTCACAGGCCAAACGGTTTTATTTTCTCTGTTTTACACACTAGGAAACCGAGGCACAGAAAGGTTAAATACTGTGTCAAACAGCACTCAGCTCACATATAGCATAACTGGATTCAAATCCCGTTACTCTGGCTCCGGAGTCTTTGCTCATAACTACTACTGTCTACACTGCACGTCACACCAATAAGAAATGTTTCCCTGGTCCTCAGAGCCCCTTGTTATGATGTCAGGCTCACACACCTCTCATGCCCAGAACAAAACTCGGTCCCGTGCCTGCTGACTTAAAACAAGATTGACTCTGCCTCCTAACACCCGCGTGTGTGGAAACAGCACGCTGCATGCCCAGGGGTCGCGCACTGTTAGGTGTTTACATCCGAAGGCGCAGGGTGTGCGTTCAAGACCGGCATGGCTACTAGTTACTGTACGTAAACTGACGTCGTGTTTTTCTACTGATGAGAAAAGTCACATGAGATTTTAATAAAATATTAGCTAAGATAATCAGACTTACTCCTTGCTCCACAGAACCTCAGTGCTGTTCGTCACCATACATTAACAACTCATTTATATGTCTTTCTTAGCTTTGGAAGAATTTTTTCTCCTTTCTAGAATGACTCTTCTCTGGAGGGAACCACCACAGCCAAAAAAGAAAGAAAGAAAGGAAAAAGCAAACAGATTTGAAGTGACTCTTCTACTTCTTGGCAAAATGCAGTAAGCTCAATCGTAGTAACAAACCCCAAATAATGACATTGCTGCCCGCATGTCCGGACGGCCTCCCCACCAGACTCGCCGGACTCCGCAACGCGGAGTCCCCCCTTCTTGTGTGCGTGTCTCCAGTCCTCTGCGCGACGGGCAGAGCCCCTCGGTCCGTCAGTGCTTACCGAACTGCTAAATAAAGGAAGGTGCACGTGTCCACGCTACTTCTATCATTGGTCCAACCCCAAACCAAAGACTTCGTCATCTTTCCAGCAAAACCAGTTCTGTGACCCTAACTCACCAGCACTTAACACCGCTGCTAGGACAAAGCCATCGGCTCGCAGAACGGGAGCAGTCGGGTCACTGCGGGAGCATAAGGACGATCAGTTTATTTCCATATGGGTATAAATTAGTAATCCAAAGTATCAGGCAAATAGCAAGGCAGTGTAAGCTTCAGAAAAAGTTCTGGGTTTCCTGAGAGATGAAAGAAAAGGAGGAAAGAGAAGGGGACGGCGGGAGAAGCTAACCACGGGCACACTGTGGACCGTGCTGTGTAAGAGGAGCACGGACACCCCTCCCACAGGGCCGAGGGCGAGCTCTGCAGGAACGCAGAGGCTCCCCCAGGCAGCTCCAGGACCCCTGGTCACAGGGCTCGAAGCGCCCCGCACGACGAGAAAGGGTGGCACTTCTTAGCGGGGGCATGACGATTTCAGGATACCGTGAATTTACGTGAAACAAACACTTCAAAAATTTTTCCCAGTGCCTAACAAACTTTCCGTAAAAGATCTTTTCTTTTAAATTAGAAACAGTAGCTTTATTAATGCACAACCCATTTCAAATTTGAAACACAACTCTTAAGCCATACCTTGTGGAATGGAAAGCTGTAATTGTAATGTGGAATGAGACCAACTGAAATCAATATAAGAAATTCGAAGTAAGCAAATACTTTTTTTTCCTAGGGGGTAGTATAAAACGTATGAAATTACAGTAGTAAGAAGTTATTAATTTGAAATTATAAAGTGGAATTGAGGACTTCAAAATATTCATAGATTTTTCAAAGAATTTTGAAAGCAAAGAAAACCATACCCTGCTCTGGAAAAGCTTACCTTTTAGAAAAACACTGCTTAATTTGCACAGCTGCTGACCGAGCTGCCCCGCAAAGCAGCAGCAGCACGCATCCCGCCAGGCCCTGCACTGACCACGGCTGGACTTTCGGGTTCACAGGTATCACACTGATGGCTTCTCTGCAAGCCTTCACTACTTAGTAGTAGCTAACCCCATTCAGTTATTAAACCTGAACCAGGTGAGAACAGGAACTGTGCCAGGTTACCCACAAAACAGAATACTCTGGCACACAGATTTATGAAAGCTTTAAAATCATTGGGCAAAGAATCCGTGGTTGCAGAATATTACCTTCAAGGCGGAACCAACTTGTGGGCACTCACAAACATTTGCCAACTGAAGGAATAAAGGAATGTTCGTTCTGCAGGGGAAATGGCTTTCCGAGTTTACTTTTTCTCAGTAAAAAACTGCTGGTGAAGAGAGCAGTTACTCATGGGTTTCGCCCCACTGCCCACCGTCCAGCCAGGTCCAACCCACGTGAGGGATGGAGTTGGGGAGGCACACACGGCCAAGACTATATATCCTTTCCTCAGGGGGATTTGAATGCGGGTTTCCCATCACTTTACAAAATAATTGGCCTCTTTGACTACATTTTAAGTTTCTTTTTTATAACTTTATTTTCTGCTTAGAGGGGAGAGTTTGTGAAATATGCAAAATAAAAAAAAAGAAAAATTCAACCCATAATATCCTCACCTAGAAATAAACTTTCAGTATTTTGATGCACTATTATCCATTTATGCATATATATCCTGTATATAATTGAAACCACATTAGATATGCAGTTCTACTGCCTACTTATTTTAATTAACATCATAAGTTCCCTGTGTAATTAAAATTCTTCTAAAAATCACTTTAACATCTACATAACATGTCATTGTTTAAATGTACCATAATTTGGCTCTCTCTACTACTAGACAACTAGGTTGTTTCTTCTCATTTTTCAGAAGGGTAAACTATGCTGTAATGAACATCTTTTTGCTAAACCATGGAGTGCTTCTGTATACTAAACATTTATCTGACTTTGTCATTCCTTAAGATAAAGTATTAAGAGGAATGACAAGGTAAAAGGTTACGCACATTTTAAACTCTCCACACGGACGGCAAACACCATCCCAAACAGGGAGGGGCCTTGGGTCCCAGGCCTGGCCCACAGCAGCAGCGACCCCAGTCCTCAGTCTGCCGGCTCAGAACGGCTGCATTTTACAGCAGCTAACACCGTGCACATCCCAATGCCGGGAAATCCAGTTCCTCTGCCTCAAGTTAGTGAGCATCTTCTATACACAGGGCAAAATGAGACGGCAGCTTCCTTGTCTGGAAACCGAGGAGAGTCAGCCTAAGGGGCCGCTAAGGCTCTCTGAATTCCAGCGCCGTGTGATTCTTATCTGTCCAGTCAGACAAGCCCCGTGTGCAGCCCCACGGGACTCGGACGGAAGAACAAAATGCAGCCTATGCACTTGGAGCTGCTCAGCTGTTACCCAGCCTGGTCCCTCTTGGAGCAAACCATGAACAGTAACTCGGCAAATTGTACGTACTTAAATACAATTGCCATACTGTTGCATAAAAAGAAAGATAACGTTCACTTCTGGTATTTAAACACATAACCTAGTTTTTGGTTCTCAATTCAGGCTCCATAAAACTAGATGCCACAGCTGGAAATTCTGATTCAAAATTATGACTTCACAGCAAACCAGATGCTCTATTGAAGATACGGTTTCTGCAGAAGTGCAGCGTTTTAAGAGGCAATCGAAAATCTGTATCAGATTTTCTGCAGAAACACAGAAACCTCCAGGATACTACTAAGCATTAAGAAGTTGCACATTAACAGAAAAATAAAGCTGTCAATCTGCTTCATATTTCTTAACAGCAACATAACACATTTACTTGATACGGGCACACAGGCCTGTTACCCTGCTGGTGTATGTGCCGAAAAGTGTCTGCCAGACCCCTCAAAGCCACTGTGGACAGGAAGAAAACAAATAACAACACTTTTTTTTTAACCTTTGAAAACTATACTAGTATAAAAGGGGCCAAAAATATCCTAAACATTACTTCGTGAAGAATTCAAGCAGAACCTTGTTATCTGAAAAACAGTAAAAGTTACCTAAAAACAATATAATTGGGAAAACAGAGAGAAAGAATTTAGGGAAAGCAGTACCATTATTAAGTCAGCAAGACAGCTACTGAGTCAAAAAGTTTACTTACAAAAGAACATTTTTATTCTTGAAAATCAAAAAGTAACTTCATAGCATGCACTACTACTCAGGAATTTTTAAATTACCCCTTTCATAACTTTCCAAAGGAAACTGAAAAGGCTAATAGATTTGCAGTCACTACGAGTGAACTCCATACCCGGAGTCCCCTCTGAACACGCGCAGGGTGGGAACGTGGTTGGGAGGAGAAGCCCCCGACCTGGGCCTCTGGGAGAGGGGGCGGGGCAGGGGGGGGCAGACCGTGACCGGCCCCACACACACCCCTTCCCTCCTGCAGCAGGTCTGCCGGAGGCCTGCCGCGACCCACCGTGTGTTGCCCACTTTCTGTCCCCCGCGCCCTCACAACCGCCCCTCCCGCAGCGCACAGGCCGGCCCGAGCTCTCACCACTCCCGCTTCCCCACAGCGCATGGGCCTGCACACCCCGCAATGAGCGGGGAAGGCGAGGGTACTGGTGACAGGCCGCACGTCCTTTCCCAGGCCTGGGGCGGGGTCCCAGTTTTGTCCATTTAATAAAATGAGGGACGGTCTATCTCCCTGAGTTGTCGTCAGACAAGTCATGAAAAAGTTTTGATGACAGATTTGGCACGTAACTCCGAGGAAGCTCAAAGAACGGAGTGGAGCGGGAGTGTCGTCACAAACCCTCCCTGCTCGTCCACTGATTTACATAAACAGGGCTCCGTAGCTCTGACGTCATGAGAGATGGACAGGAAGACTGTGGTTGACGTCGAACCTCGTCACGGTCTAGAAACCAAGGAACAGTCGTCCACTTGCACTTGATCTAGTTGGAAAAAAACCCACCCATTGCCTTGGGGCTTTTTGAATAGAACAAGGTATTTTTTGTTTTAATCCATGCACACTAATAATGATTGCAAAGGTAACTCAACACAGAACAACTCAACAGAGAAGGAATCACAGCCTTTTGGTCATCACTGGAAATTTTTTAAAAATTAAACTTCACCTTGCATACCCTGCATACCTATTTTGCTTCACAGAAGTGTGATGAAATGATCAACCCAGGATTTTCAAGCACAGAGAAAGGATACCAGTATGTGGGGACGTGAAGTGAAAATATGAGTCCGAGGAGAAAAATAAATTTGTAAAATTTATGACTATAGGCCCTGGCTGGTGTAGCTCAGTGGACTGAGCGTGGGCTGCGAACCAAAGGGTCGCCAGTTTGATTCCGAGTCAGGGCACATGCCTGGGTTGCAGGCCAGGTCCCCAGTGGGGGTCACGTGAGAGGCAACCATACATTGATGTTTCTCTCCCTTCTCTTTCTTCCTCCCTTCCCCTCTCTCTAAAAGTAAATAAATAAAATCTTAAAATTTATGACTATAAAAAGTTTTCCCAGGGATTTTTTTTCAACAAATGATGGTATCAAACATAGTATTTTGATTTTAAAAAGTGATACAAAGGTTCACTTCAAAATGCCAAGTTTTATTGTATACTAGAAATTATATCCCTTGTAATTATTTAAATTTACGATGAAAAATTGTAGCTGTCTGTTTGAAATATAGGTGAGCGATTACCCAGTTAAAAAAAAAATTCCTTTAGAGAGTAAATGAACAAAAACACTTGAAGGGCACTAGCTTCTGCTCTGGTGCGGTAAAAATGGTGGAACGCACATACCAATAATTAAAGTTCTGAGAGGCAAAAACAGGGGTCCTAGAAGAGATAACACAGAAGTGCCCCAGTTAGTCTGAGGGGTGGGAGCCACTACAAGTGAACCTGAAGGGGACATGGGTCATGCCTATCTTGTGCACGCTTATGCTCCCAGGGCGTAGAACGAAGAACAGATGAAAATGACGTTTCAGCTAGGAACTAAAACCAAGGGGCGGGGGCGGGGGGTGGGGGTGGGGAGAGTGTCTCAGACAGAGGGAACGGCATGTGCAAAGGCCATGAGGCAGAAAGGAAGAGGAAATCTTCGAGGGCTCAAGCTGGATCAGGCCACGCTTACAATCTGTATTAGAAATTTCTTTTTTTTCCAAAGAAGTAACAGGAAAGAAATATTTTAATCAGGGAAGTGACCTAATCAGGCTTCTTTTTATATATTTATTATATCTCAGGGGGAAAATCTGCTGCTAATCAGTAAGGAGTGGAACTCACTCACTCATCCATCAAATGTGAACTGAGCATCTGTTTTGTGCCAGATGCTGCATGAGGCTCCGAGGGCACAGGAGGGCGCAGACAGGGACGCCCTGGCAGAAAGGGCGACCCATCCAGAGGGACTCGACTTAAGAGAGTTAAAATGGAAGATGATTTCGAGACTAAGAGAAAATACTTGCAAATCACACATCTGACAAAGGACTTGTATCCTGGATCTATAAAGAAGTCTCCAACTTAACACTAAGAAAACAACTCAGTTTCAAACTGGACAGAAGAGGCTGGCGGGCACCTCACTAAGGAAGGCGAACAGGCACATGAGACAGAGTACACCACCAGCCAACACAGAAACGCAAATTAACAATGAGACGTCACCACGCGCGTCCTGAAACAGCTAAAACATCAAACACTGACAATACCAAGTGCCGGTGCGGACAGGAGGCCCCTGGAAACCCCACACGTTGCGCGTGAGAATACAAAACGGGGCGGCTACTCTGGGAAACAAGTCGGCAGTTTGTTTGTTTGTTTATTTTAATTAACAGCCTTATTGAGACACAATTCAGATCGCTCATGTTTCACCTGTTTAAAGTGTGCATTTAAGTGGTGTCTAGTATATTCACAGGCTGTGAGACCACAACCCCAATCTAGTCTAGAACATTTTCATCACCCTGGAACCCCGCACCTGTGAGCTTTCACCCCCCACTTCCCCAGCCTCCTGGCCCCGGAGGGCCACCCGCTTTCTGCCTCTGTGGACTTGCTTATTCTGCACACTTCTTACAAATGGAGTCGGACAGTATGTGGCCTTTCGGTATCCGGCTTCTTTCACTTTGCATGTTTCAAGGTTCATCCAAGTTGTAGCATCAGCTCTTCATTCTTTTTTGTTGCCAAATAACATCACTGTATCAATATATCACATCTCTTAAAAAATTTTTATTTATTTATTTTTAGAGAGAGGGGGAAGGAGAAAAATGTCAATGTGTGGTTGCCTCTTGCACGCCCCCTACTGGGGACCCACTGCAACCCAGGCATGTACCCTGGCTGGGAATCGAACAGGCAACCCTTTGGTTCACAGGGTGGCACTCAATCCACTGAGGCACACCAGCCGGGGCTGTTCATGTGTTTGTCATGTGGGCCTCTCCATGTGCCCCATTTAAGGGGCTCAGGAAGAAAACAGCCTGTCTTTCTAGACGGCCCCTTCTTGCCTCTCATGTATGCTATGTAGCCCGTATTATCCCTGAGATCAGCCCAAACCTAACTTCCAAATTTGGCAAAAATCCACAGTTTTTGGTGTTGCAGTCAGAAACACAAAGCAACGTAATTTAATCCTGCAGATTATGTATGTGAAGTTTATTGCTTTGAGGCAAAGATCGAGCCCAGAACTTCAGTACACCAGAGGCAGTAAATCCCCAAAAGTCAGGATCATTCAGAAGTCAGCAAGAAGGAGCTGGTTGGTAACAAAAAAGTGAACTGGGAATCCAAAGACCCCTATTTCAATGACCATGGCTTTGCTTCTCATCCAGCCAGGTCTGGAGAGGTACGAAAACACAAATACATGCATGTGCTAAAAGGAACACAGTAACAGGCAATAATAAGTCTGTTAATAAAGTATGTGGGATGGTGGTCAGTGCTACGGGGAGGAAAAGCAGCCGCAGGACAAGGGACGGGAACTGTGAGGGGGGCGGTGAATCACGGTTCTGAGCAGCGTGGTCAGGACGCGCTCGCTAAGATGACAGGTGAGGACCTGTTTGAAGGTGCAGAGACACTGGGAGGGGGAACAGGCACAAGGGCCCAAAGACAAGAGTGCACCTGGCGTGTGATGAGAAGCCAGGAGGCCGAGTGTGTGTCAGACTCCGGCAGAGATGCCAGGTGGGGCTCTGAACGAGAAGTCGAGCTGGAATAACATTTTGGGAGATGCTGGAATACAGATAACAGAGCTATGGGGCCAGGTAGGACCAACATTTATTGTTCTTTGAACAGATATTTAAGGAGCCAGTGTGTCAAATATGTCAAGGAGGAGAAAACGAGAGAGAGGGAAGAGAGAAGAGAGAGACAGAGATACTCTCATCCTCACAGATGCTCTCTAGTGGCTTAACTGGAGCAAAGGGGGAGGGCCAAGGAAAGGACACTGAGCCATAACACCCAGTCACAGCTTTTAGAAAAGAAAAAAAGGTGAAGAAAGTTAAAGAAAAAAAGGAGGTAGCATGAAATGTAGGTAACATGAGTAAACCTGATTCTTCGCCTAGGTGGTGACAGCAGAACTGGGCTGCGTCGCAGATCCTCGCTGTGAAAACCATCACTGACTTCCTCTCCACTGTGTGCTTCCTGAGGGCCCGTGAAGGGGTCAGGAGCTGGGTCCAAGGTCCCACTTTCGGGCCCTCTTGGAGGGCAGCCACTTGCCCAGCCCAGCAGGCCGAGGCTGGTGGCTCCTGGACCAGCCACGCTTGCACAAGGCCCTCATGAGACAGTAGTTTGGTCCGTTCCCCACAGCTGAGTGTTTGATTTGTCATACTTACTCCTAAAAATGGACATTTCAGCCTTGGCTGCTGTGGCTCAGTGGATTGAGCGCTGGCCTGCGAGACGATGGGTCACCAGTTCAATTCCTGGGTGAGGCTTGTGCCTAGGTTGTGGGCCCGGCCCCCGGGTTGGGGGTGTGTAAGAGGCAACTGATGGATGTATCTCTGGCATGTTGCCGTTTCTCTCCCTTTTCCCCTCCCTTCCCTTCTCTCTAAAAGTAAACAAATAAAATCTTTTTTAAAAATGGATATTTTATCCCTGATATATGGGTCTAACGTAGATCTCAGAAGAAATCTTAAGGAGGGCAGCATATTTCTGATGCAATCCTAGTAGCAATGTATGCGAGGGCCTTACTTCAGGAGTTTTCAGGTTTGGGATGTATGCCGTCGGACACCTAAGAAAGCCTGCACATGCCCAACCGACCCAAGTGGTGAGGGACCCATAGTCCCTCCCAACCTGGGGGACAGCCTATTTGTGTATGAGGTCAGCCATGTGCTAGAAATTCTCACTGTGGGATTGACCTGTGTAGCAACCACCAAACACTCACGGTTAGCTATAGTTACCCCTAGGTTAGCTGATGTTCTCTTGAACAGAAACTAATTCTAGCTAGCTTTCACAAAGGGGATGGGGGAGAGAAGGAGGTACTAAATGGATTCTAAGGTTATCCACCATATTTAAAAGACAGGTTAGAATTCCAGGTCTATCAACCTAAGCCCTATTGACATTCTGAGTCAGAAAATTCTTTGTTGTAGGGAATTATTAGCATTTTGGAGGGGAGCTGTCCTACACATCGTGGGGCACTAAGCAGCACCCTGGCCCCTCCCCCACATGCAGCAGCGGTCCCCTAGCTGTAAGGACCGAAAATGTCCGCAGACACTGCCAGATGCTCCCCGGGGCGCTCTGGGAAGAACCACTGGTTCCATGAGTGAAGCATGGGAAGAGCAGAGATGCAGCTGGGCCGCTCGAACGCTGGAAGCAGGCGTTTAAAACTGCTCTACAGCTCCCTTGTTTTCTAATCCCCTTTTCCTCTGCATTTTAGCTTTAATTTTCTCGTTGCAGGTCAGCAATGGGAACATGACCACCAATGACTCCTGAGTTTCGTTAACATCTAGGCCTCTAGACGAAAAAAAAAAAAAAAAAGACTCTTTTTTCTAATTCCAATTTGTGGGAAAAAAAAAAAGTCCCACGGAAGGATTGTGATCGACCTGATTTGAGCCTGGTACCTACCCCTGTTCTTCGGCCTGGAGGGGAGGGTGTTACCTGGGGACACAGCAGCTTCTGCTGAAATGACAGCTCCGGTCCGAGGCAGGATACATTCCCAAAAGCAGGCAAGTGCTGCTGTGGACAGAGCACAGTTTGGGGACAGAAACACAGTAGGTGTCCACCTACTATGTAATGCTGGACAATAAGTAGGCAGGACATCAGCAGCCTTCAGAGGGGAGCCTGGATTTGCTTTCCTGTATGTGAGGCGTGCTTGGAAGTTAGGTTTCTGGGGGCACGTGAGCCCCCGGGGAGGCCATTCCTAAGTTGTGGATGACCGGGTGGGCACAACACGGAACACCTGCGCTTGGCTGTCTTGGCACTGATCTCTTTCAAAGTGAACTCCTGGATGAAACATTGAAGCAGTCCACAGATGAAATTTGGGAATATTACTACCACTGTAATATTCCTGCCCCCAGTCAGACACGACAAAGAACTGACGGTTGGTATGCTTTGTGGGCTGCTAGCAAAATACACTTTTAAAATGCAGCCCTGCCTAAGTCAGCAGAAGACCGTAATTGAACATCCATCACCCAATTTGTGGGCTAACAGAAAACCAAATGTTTGCCTTGAAACTTTCCAACTAAGTTCAAGAATAAAATCCAGGAATATGATAATATACACATCAAACAGACACAAATGCATTCAATTCAGAATTCAGAGAAGGAAACAATCTAAGTCAAAAATTTTAAGACTTTCCCAAAGACGAAAAGGAGACAGGAACCCGTCAGTCTCTCCCTGGCTCTCTCATTAGCAGATCGCAGAGGAGTTCGGGGCCCCTGCAGAGGCCCCTGCACCTGGAGAGGGCGCGCAGAATGAGGGGGGCTCTGGCCCAGGTCTCCCGCCTCGGCGTGGCCTTGGGCAAGCCAGAGCTCACAGGCCTTTGCCAGTCGCCTGTGATTTCCAGAGGAGTCAGCTCACACGCCTGACTGCCACCTTATTCCAGAAGAAGCACCCCTCTATTGGGTCAGGTGCCAAGCATAATCAGAGGAAGGACAGAGGAAAGGTTTGAAATAGAGGAAAGTGTGAGGAATTTCAACCTGTGTAGGCACCTCCATCAGCTTCCTGGGCATCAAGGCTAATGGCTACAGCCCTCTCTGCTCTGTTCTTGGATTTCACTGAGTTCTTCTTGGTTTTAGGGGCTACATCCCCAGGGAGCAACACACAGGATGAGCAATACTTTAAAAGTCCATCAGTAAGGATTACTTAAATGTGGCAGCTTGGCAAAACTCTAAAATCCCAGTGTTAATAAAAATCACCTTCCTACATTTTAAACAGACACCTGACCAAAAGGAACAACCAACAAGATTCTTTGTCCTCCTTGGGTCGGAGGTGCCCCAGCCTCCCTGACTTCGCTCCCGAGCCAGAGGGCTGGCACGTCGCCTGCTCCTGCAGCAGTCACGTGCTAGCTGGCCGCAGGTAGATCACCACACACTTTTATCTTTTCTTATAAGAGACTGATGTTCAGTCACTGCTTTTATAAATGACACGATTTCTTCCACTTCAACCTGAGGGCCGGGGGGAAGGAGGCAAAAACGTAAGAGTGAGGACCGGAGGGACAGCAGTGAGGGTCTGCCTTTTGCGGATGGAGAGAATCCAGCCTCGAGAAGGCTTGACGTCACTGCACCAAGCAGCGCTTCGAAGTGCGAGGTAACAGCTGACCGAGTGGTGATTTCCGCAAGGTTTCTCTACGAACCAGGAAGACATGTAAATGCACAGATCAGAGAGATGTTCGCAATCTTCTCGCTGCAGATGGGGAAAGCGGGTGCATAAATATTATCCTGAGTTAAGCAATCCATTGGTCAAGCACAGCAACAGATGGTACAGCTTCAATGGGAAACGGAGGCTGCTTCACGAACAAAGTTCACTCTATCAGTGACCTTATTTTTAAAAATTTAGAGAGAAATAAAAACAAAGTCCTTTCGTTCAGCTACTTGAATACGGCAAAAAGAGGGAGGTGAAGTGTTACTTACGCAGGATCCACTGCGGGTCTTCTCTTCGACCTGCCAGCACGGAGAACCCTAAGTGGGCGGCCCGCCTGGCCCTCGATCTCCCCACACCGCTCACTGAACCCCAGTCTTACAACCTGGCTTCTCCCTTAACTCTTCTCCGAAACTATTCTCTCCGTGACAACCAATCAACCTGGTCGGTCTTCCGCCTCGTGATACGCAAGCGATGATCTCATCCCCATTCCCTCTTGCTGGGGATCCGCGGGAGGCCCACCTGCAGGCTCTGTGCTCTGGGGCACAGCCGGGAACGGTCCTCAGCTCCTGCTGCAGCGCTCCCCTTAGCACCTCCGTCCTGTAGACCGGGACGGTGGCATTCACAGAGCCGCGGGGCGGGGGGAGGCGCAGAGACTCGCAGACACCGCAGGGCATGGTTGGCTGAGGGAACGCTCTTCTCCCACTGCGGTGCCCGGGGCTCAGCCCCTGCACTGCACGTTCTCACACCGACTCACTCTCGCCACCCTGGCTGTCCCAGCGACTCCTTGGTATTTCCCACCACGTCTATGGTTACGCACATCAGGCATATCTATACGTGATGTCCATGGCCCAGCGGCCTTATGTGCTGTGTTAATAAAAGCTAATACTCACTGAGCACTCACTGTGGGCGAGCCACTACCTCACAGAGCTTGTTCTGTTATCTATTACTTACTGTGTGATTTCCACACAAACAACTGCTAACCTGTATGCAACAACGCTGAGGCAGGCACTACTGTGACCTCCGCCTCACAGACGAGGACACTGACACGAAGGTGCAGTGACCTGCCCGGCTCGCACAGGCCAGAAGTGCCACGTGCTGCTGCACACCTAGGCTGACGGAATTCCCGCATCTCTGCTCTTAGCCTCCACAGTGCGTCACCTCTGCAGGCCCCACTCTTTCCGTTCAGATCACAGCCTCGGAGAGGCGAGCACGGCTCTCCTCCCGGCCACTCTCCACTGTGGAGCGGAGTGCTCTGAAGAAAATAAGGCACCTAATCCACACCAGCGAACTGACTGCATTTCTTTCATTTCTTCACTTGGTTCATTACACTCACTCATACGTGTTTTTGCGCTTCTACGAGGACCACGCACGGGGGGTGAGGAGCGGACAGGGCAGGGCCGGTGCTCGTGAGAGGAGAAAGTGGGAAAAGCATCAGTAGCTGCAGGCAGGGCAATGAGGGGTGTCACAGACAAGCGCAGGCTGCGGCACGCCAACCAGTGGACGCTGCAACACCATCTCCCAGGTGTCCAGAAGGCACATACACACAGAACCTAGAAAATACTCACAGAGATCCTGATGCGCCAGGAAGGACACAGGGTCTACGGGAACTCTGACCGGAACCCCTGTCGGATGCTTTGGGGTTTACGGCTCAGCCAAGTCAACTTGGGTTCTCTGAAGCTCAAGGCTCCTATCTCTCAACAGGGAGGCCCTCCTGGGACGGCTGTGAGAAGCCAGCGAAAATGGCCAAAACTGGAGTGCTCTGAAGAAATACTAGATCTTATTCACATACTCAGACCTCACATGAGCCCCACGGCAATACAGCCCAAAAGACGACGCTGGCCAGCACCAACAGACCAGGAAACGATGTCCTCCGCCGTCAGAACACAACTTCTCTGAGGCTGTGCTCCGTGGAGGGCAGGCACCAGGCAAGTACATAAAAAAGAAGGTGCAGCTTGGAACAGCGAGGGTCCCCAGGAGCTGGCCGTTTCTTCAAAGGAAGAGTAGCTGGTGGCTCGAAGGAGGCGGTGGCGGGGGTTCTGGGCAGGGCACCGCGGGGCGAGAGTCGCATACAGGAGTCCAGCCCCTAGGCTGGCATGGGAGGACAGGACAAGGAGAGGACGGCCAGCCGTGGGGTACGCGGGACTTGGCGGGCCTGAGAGAGAGTGTGGATGCGGCGGCGAGGGAGCCAGGCGACGGGAAGGGAGCAAGGCAGGCGGTGCATCCATCACTCGTCCAGCGCCGGCCACAAGCCAGGCACTGTGTCTGGCGCTGCAATACACCTGGAGCACGTGACGCATAGGTGGCCTTTGGTCCGAAGGCACTCACAGGCCCGTGGCAGGGGCACGCACGGGTTACTAACCGAACACAGAAATCCCAACCACGCTCAGCGCCGCGCAGGAGGCGGCTGCAGGGGCCCGCGCAGCACGTAATGAAGGCAGAAACCAGGAGTGAGCGCGGGTCTGTGGAAGCGACTGGACAAGGGAGCGAACGAAACCGGGTCCCATGGCTCTCTCAAGGTCATGTTCAGGAGACTGATCTCCCACCTTCTGTGAGGAGCCTAAGCAGCAGGGGCAGGAGGGAAGTAAAGACAGCGTCTAGTCCTGGTGTCCCGAGCAGAGGCCTCAGGGCGACAGGAGACA
Source organism: Micronycteris hirsuta (assembly GCA_004026765.1). Taxonomy (NCBI): domain Eukaryota; kingdom Metazoa; phylum Chordata; class Mammalia; order Chiroptera; family Phyllostomidae; genus Micronycteris; species Micronycteris hirsuta. Next base: position 7,301 of record PVJI01004163.1, on the reverse strand, counting down.
GAAGGGACGGTAACCCTCTCCAGTGCCCGTTTCCCCGCCAAGCTCCTCAGAAAGCTCCATCCGTGCAACGGCCCACATGTGCATTTCTGCCCCCCAGCAGGACCCTTCCAACCTCCCGAGGAAGGTGAGATCTAAGTAAATGCAACTTAAAAAAATGGTACAGTGTGCTGGCCGTGGCTGTAAAATTCCTAGAAAAATTCATGCTCTAATACTTAATGATTATATCCAATAAATACCTCAAAACATTTGTTTCCAATGCTAACTGGAATGTGAATGACTTGAATACTAAAAAATGGCGGGAGGGGGCGGCTTTGACCATTGCATAGCATTCTAAAAAACTGTGGTCATCTTTTGTTTGTTTTGTGTTTCAAGAAAAACTTCAATTGCCAAGATTCCTAGATAAAATTTAAATATTTGAACTGGCCACAGCCGTTCATGGTTATTCTCACAAAGACTCATCAAATCATAAAATAACTTTAAGAGAAATGGTCTGAAGAGGATTATGAATATTATCTACTATATCTAATGGATACCAGCCTGATGAGCAAATGCAATAAAAATGTATAAAGAGAAAAAAAAACCCTGTATGACATGTAATAAGAGATTTGTTTTAGCAGTCTACATGTATTTTTAAAAAACATCTTATTAAGTGTACAAAGTGACTGAAAATTTCTGAGTTTTAGAGGAAAATAAATTATTTTTTCCTAGCACATAAAAAAGAGTTATAGTCAGCCGCAGCAGCATTTTTAAAGGCTACTTTTAAAAACCACTACTCCCAGGTGCTAGCCCCTCCCCCACCCCGTGTGGTCTTTTCTCCAGTGCAAATTATTGATTTGCAGACAAAAGTAGGTATTCAGAAAACAAACATCTGATTACAGCATGAACTACCACTGATACTAAAGCTTTTGTGATGAGAAAAGGCAGTATCTCAAATCTAAGAAGGTGAAACACCAAGTAGCAAGAATGAATCCTTTAAGAACTATCAAACCAAACAAAAAACAAAATTAGATATAAATTCAAGTTTTAGACTGTGGTCAATTGAGGTCTAGACAAAACCCTGTGTTTGTTCACTGCCTAGTCTCCAGTCTGCTCCAAGTTTGAAAAGGTAATTGAACACAGTCTATAATTACTGGATTAGACACAGATGGGCTCTGTACATTTCAGGGGGAAAAAAGCACTGTTTTGATTCATTTTATGATTGCCTGTAAGGTCAGACTTTTCAAAATGTACTTTCATCTGTTAAACGGTTTCTCAGATTCCCTGGGGTATATCTTCAATAACTGTGATGTTTTAAGCAATTTGGGCCTATCAGATCCTGTCTTTGAATGTAACTAGCTGCCCATTTTCTAGTATTATAAATGTGCATGTAGGTTAATTGCTACATCTCTTACATATTTTCTGAAGTTGCAGTTTTGGGGGAAAAAACTGAAAAATTGTGCCCCTTTTCTGACAGGAATTGGTCATACTGATGAAGATTTTCAAGTAAGAAAAAAAACTTAGCTATTTAATAACAAGTGATTTCGTGTCATCCAAAGACCATGAAAAATATTTTCTAACTAACTCAAGTGAAAAATAGAAATAGGAAAACATCAACATTTTGGACAAAAGTTGTAGGCAAAGTAAGTTGAGACTTCTTGCAACTGAATAAGTTATAACTCATACTTGAGTCAAATCCTATGCATTTTTATTTGGTAACTATAAATAACTATGAAGTATGTTGTCTATACCAACACAAAAAAAGAAAAAGTATTTACTAATCTAAAAGAAGAAAATCCCTAAACATAGCATTCTGCATCACTTACAATAATAACAATGTCATTATGTAGCCATGTATTATAAGTTCACAGTGGAAGGTGATATCTAACTTGGAGAGTTTGGTATTCGGTCCCTTCAATGCAGAGCTATCCTATTTCCAAACATCTTCTATTAAAACAATTTATTAAATAGAACTAGACACAAAATTTTTAATTATAAAAATCTGCGGCATACTCAACAGCTTGGGTTAAATGCCAGAAAAAGCCTTGCTTGCCTAGCACACGTAACCACAGGAAGCGGATTCCGAGGCTGAAGCCTCGGTGAAAGGGCCCCCACCTCCAGCAACAGAAAGAGCCCCGAGAAGCCCCGGGAAGGCCCAGGGCTGCTGCGGAGGCTCCAGTGCCCTCAGCTCACTCCCACCTCTCCCGACATCACTGCCTGACATTCGACTCCGAGATTCTTTTTAAATCTCCTTTCCAACTACAGCTGCATTTTCTATTCCACAAATTCACTTTGGTTAGCTACTCTGTGATTCTGAAGGGACAGAAACATCCCAATACCAGAAAAATAAAAAAAGATAGTGTAGAATAAGGAATAATTTCAAAAAGCATTTCTACATGTTTAAGGAGGTTGGTTATGTGTATATATTTTAACACATATGGAAAGGGGAATCTACAGTCACACAAAACCTAAGTTGATATTCTTCACACAATTACACATGCAAGTAGGAAGTATTTATACTTGGACAAAGACAGCCACGGCCAAGAAAACCGAGCGGTCTTACTGGCGCTCTCTACAAGACGCACTGCCGGGACCTCCTCGTAAGCTCCCCTTGTCACAAAGCCACGGAGGCTCTAAACAACAGACACTCGTGTTTTTAAAAACACGCTAATTTGAACAGAAAATTCTGTGTAAGCAAATGTTTATATCACCTTTACACAAACACAGTAATCACTTCATTTATGTGTTCCTATAAAATGTTGCAAATATAATGATCTCACATGTACTAAGGAAGTGTTTCTTCAAATTAAATCTATTATGTATTTGTTAGATCTTTATGCAAAGTGAACAGCTGCTTCTATTTTAAATTTCACATATATGTGGACTTTCTTGTAACAGTTTGTTAAACATAAGATATATCTGTATTAAGTGACTAGAAGCTCGGGATACCATGTAAATGCTACAGAAAATTATTAACAGTTTCGTCCTTGCTCTCCTTGGGGCTCACACACAAAACCAAGACAGTATCAGAACACACAAACCGTGCCCGGTAAACCACGGCAGAACTCGGGCTCGTCACTGTGCTGTGTTTTCTTCGTAAGGGTGTACGTAAACCGTGTGCAGCCAGCCAGCCGAGATGATAGAATAGCCAAGGAGGGGAGCTTCTCTAGGTAAATCTATTGGTGAATTTAAATAGGAGTTCCTCAAGACTGGTTACTAAAAATTTCACCTTAATATTGATTATAGACACATGACAACTTAAGAGAACATAGGGATCTTTTTAAAAAAAAGATGTATATGCTATAAATTAATTCCATTCTTCCTTCCTCCATCCCTCTCTTCCTTTCTTCCTTCATTTCATTGCCAAAGTCACAGAAAACACGTTTTAAAGGATTATACTACAATGAACTTGACTTACATTATTCCAAGTCAACACTGGTCTCAGCCTGGCTCTAGCTTACAGCCGTCTTTACTCCCAGACATGTGCACCTTATTTTTGAACATTAACGCTTTAAATAAGTTGTGAGCTTAAAATCATGAAAATGACTATAAGAAACAAAAGAAAGCTGGAGAGATTTCTCCTTAGCCTTTCTCAAAAAGGCCTTTCCCTTTTTAAACAATTTACATGATGTTTTATAGTCCTTTTAGAAGAGAATTATAGTAAATGGCACTCCGAGTGGGTTGTGTGAACCCACAAACCACTCCTCATAAAAACTGCTATAATTTTCTAGGACAGGGACAATAAAATATCATACACAAGCCAAAGCTAAATCACGGTGTGGCCACAGTAACAAACACATTATTTTCATGAAAATTAAGCATGATAAAGCTAACAAAGAGATGAGAGAAAAAAGAATCTTCTCACAGATTTTCCCAAGTACTTACACAAGCATTTACAGAATTTTCCTCCATTTTACTAAGTGGCTTGAAATCCAGGTGCTAATCTTATACCCAAGTTTTTATATGTAAGTTCATGTATTTCCAATAAGAGACTAAGAAAGTAAGTAACGTCAACTGTTGCTCAAAGACACTTCAAATAAACCAATCAGCCCACTTGCAATTGTTAAAAGTTTTTGTTTCTAATCAGATGTTATGCTTTATAGAAAGTTCTAATGGAATTTTCGAGAGGCGCACTTCCCATTTCAGACCACTAGGGACCAACGGCTGTCTTCCATTCCCAAACCAGTTACTTCATAGCTAGTAGCGCTGACAGGCAGCAAGCACCAGCGAAGTCCTCCCTTCTCCCCAGTACGACCAGGCTCGTTATCTGCAAGCAGCTGAGAAGATCGCGACATTGTGTAGAAAAAAAAGGATGATCAAATAATTTTTTAAAAGAGGAAAGTAGTTCAAATGGTTCAATTCTTTAATCATCACTACACTGAAGACCGCCCTGCTTCCCCTGCCCCTTGGTAGAGTTCCTAAACAGTAACACTGAAGGCAACAAGAAAGCCCCGGTCTTCTCACTCGGGGGCAGGAGGGACTGCGATGCCACAGCGACAGAGAAAGCGACGCCGGCCTGGACGCATCTCACCGCAGCAGGTCGCTGCGGCTTACTGCCCCGCCAGGCACAGCGCTGAAATTAGGTCGGGAGCCACGCCACAATATCTATAACAGAATATCATTTACAGAGAGTTATTTTAAATGCAGCTGTAATGATACAATGAAACAGCATTTTCTGCTTAAATCTGCTATTATTAATTCTGGTTAAAGAGAACCATTTAAAATATTTACAGCACTCCCTTACAGCAAAACATTGGAAGAGAACGGAATGAAATAATAGAAAGCCCCAAACGAGTTAACTGATGGAAACCTTAACAGAGACATTTTTACTGCTTTTCGGACTCTTACGCTAAAAACGAATGGCTCTTTCTAGAGTAACAAATATTAAACTTATATAGTATTTTTGCATATAAAATTCCTTAGTCTTTCCAAAAGGGTACCACTAATTAGCATCTCAAATTTCTAGGAGAATATGGCAATGATTCAATTAATCTACTAACACACTGTGCATAGAAATTTGCTCTGTCTTCTTTCACACACACAATATAAGAATAATTCTAAAACAGGGAGCTAGGGAACAAAAGTTGAACACCTGAAATGTATACTTATAAAATCCTTTAAAAAATGCACTTTTTATATCAAAAAGTATTTTTGCTTCTAAATCAAACTTTAAGAAATAAGACATTTTAAAACTATGTGATTAGATATAAAGAAACTATGTGATTAGATATAAAAGCAGTCGCATTTAAATAGTGTGCTATTAAAAATGAATTTATTATTTACAAGGTTAAAGTTTTTATGACAAAATACATCATTATGTTTGCTCAGGCAGTTTAGTGGGCCTTTACTTGTGTTTACTGGAGATGCCTTCCATATACGTAGGCCCCGGACCAGAGCTTCCCAAGTAGAATCTACAGAGAAAAACAACACTGATCCCCCTCCCGCAAAAAAGAGTGTGCAAACAACACACAATTCCAAGATAAATACATCTACCCAAACCAACTGAACTGTTGCTCAGGTTAATAAAAAACTCCATCCTAGAAAATATATCTTTCAGAAAACTTATGATGTCCAGATGTCAACTTACAATTAAAATGATCTTCAGAATTTAAAAAATTTCCATTAGCCTAAACACAATAACGAACAATTTATATCTAGTTTTGCAAATAGATTCCAAGAATCTTCAAAGATGCAAAATTATCTTCACCTCAGCCTGCAAAATCCAACCTGACTCCTCCCCGGAGGACCGGTCTCCGCGCCCACCCGCCCCAGCCCTTCGCCCTCACCGGGCTCTGTTATTTGCCTGACGGGGCAAAATCCTCATAAGCAAGAAGAAGAATTTTACTGACTCTCTTTTTGCCCCAGAGCCCCTTTTCCTTTAGGTCCCTTCACGGACACTGCTTTGGCCCCACAGCATGGGGCACAGGCCAGCTTGCAGACAGCCACGAGGCCTTCACAACTGACCACACAGACACAACGCCGAACGCAGGTCGCCCTGCGCACTCAGATGCGAACACGGAACTTACATGGAGGTAAACTGCAGACATAAATCTAAAAGGGTAGAATTCTACCCAATGATCCTAAAATTACTTCAAGGAATCAATCCCCAAGAATGCATCATGAAATCAGAAGGGCTTTAAGAGAGGGGGCGGGGGAGCAGAAAAAAAGAAAGTGAAAGACTTTAGAAGAGGCAGCAAAGGTCTCACCAATCATTATACCATTGAAAGGGTTCAAACTGCAGATGAAGTTAGAATACATAAGATTGTAGAAAGGGCATTTAAAATTATTAACTGATCAAAAATTTGTAGTTGTCATAAAAAAAATACAACTTAGCAATTCAGTTCAGAAAGAAGAATATCCCCAGGAACATACACATCTGTTTAATATTACAAGCCAACTGTCAACATCCTAAGTGAAGTTTTAATTTAATATTTTTTCTTTCTTGATGTTTTACCTTTAATCAATGCCTCATGAGAGTATCAGCTTTCTATAAGAAACTGTTAAATATAAAGAAATGTTATTGTAGCATGTTTATAAAATCATAGTTCGAGAACTTTTTATTTTTCCAAAGCCTGACCACAACTTAATTATCTGCAGGACATTCCAGGCTCACCATCGCAAGCTCCAGTTCCCAAGCAGTCTCAAACAATGTCTACTGTACAGGACAGAGGGCGCACAACAGACCGCAGCGCGGCTCTGTTTCCCCAGTCAGCACCGGGCCCTTTAGACATGGTTTTTATTTTCATTAAACAATATTTGTCTCCTCGCTAATCATTAAATGGTTTTCATCACTATCGCCTGTTTTCCTTTCACATGTCAGTTGTTAGCATCAGTGTCTGTGCTCGTAATAAATAAAAAGTGACCCGCCCAGTTACTTACAAGTGAACACACACGACGTCTGGCTCCAGGACATGAGAGAGTCGGCAACACACTCTCACCCTGCGTGCTGCTCTCGAATTTTAATCTAGACTTTAAAAACTTTGAGGGTGTAACAGACTCTACAATTCTCCTTTAAAACAGATTTAAGCTTCGTGCCTGCTTATGTTATTGTGGGCAAACAGATCTAATCAGTGGTTCGAGACGTTTACTTGGGAAAAAGGAAGAGGAAGAAGAAAAGCCAGCAAGTTCATATTCCTGACCATAATGGGGAGGAGCTGAAAGCGCTGCCAATTCCTACAGATGCGTGGGAAAGGTAGCCTGAGCAACAGCAACATGCCAGAAACTGACCAGAGCGTGGGGGAGCAGCTAACGCAGCATTCCAGAACCTTAGGGATGATTCTGGGGAAGGAAATTTAAAAAAATAAGAAGACGGGAAAGCTGTATGC